>SNQN01001475.1:10250-42217 GCA_008642245.1 Bassia scoparia
AGGTGTTTTGTCCAAAATAATGGTAAGAGGAACTTAGGAAAGTTTGATGAAAGAAGTGATGAAGTTGTATTTCTTGGTTATTCTAATCATAGCAAGGCTTACATAGTTTATAACAAAAATTCTATGTGTGTTGAAGAAAGTATACATCTGATATTTGATGAAACTGACACACAATTGAAAATGCAGCAACTTGATAATAATTATTTTCTAATTGGGATGGTTAGGAAGTTYGATAAAGATGAGTAATCCAGTAAGCTGACCAAAGACATCCCTACAGTTTACGAAGAGGCACAACAACTTGAAGTTCCTGAACCTGAAATTGCAAAAGAAGTAGAAGCTAGTGAGAATGAAAGAGCAGAAGAAACTCAGGCTAAGACTGCTCAACCAGGAGTTCCAGTGAGAGATTTCCAACCTAAACCTTGGAAGCACCAGAAATCTCACCCCATTGATCTCATAATAAGTGATATCACTAGAGGAACTCAAACAAGAGCTTAGCTGAGAAACTTTTTTGTGCCTTCCATGCATTTTTGTCCATTGTTGAACCTAAGAATCAGGAAGAAGCTCTATAAGATGCGTATTGGGTAAATGCCATGCAAGATGAAGTAAATGAATTTGAAAGGAACAAGGTATGTCATCTTGAACCACTTCCTAAAAACAAAAAGGTAATTGGAGTAAAATGGGTTTTTAGGAATAAACTAGATGAATATGGCACTATAGTAAGAAACAAAGCCAGACAAGTTGTAAAAGGTTATAACCAACAAGAAGGCATTGATTTCGAAGAAACTTTTGCACCTGTAGCAAGGTTAGAAACTATTCGAATTTTAATTGCTTTTGCATCTTTCATGGGTTTCAAATTGTATCAAATGGATGTTAAATGTGCTTTTCTCAATGGATACCTTCAGGAGGAAGTTTATGCTGAACAACCTCCAGGATTTGAAAACCAAAAGTCTCCCAATCATGTGTTTAAGCTTGACAAAGATGTTTATGGGCTAAAGCAAGCACCAAGGGCCCCGTATGAAAGACTTTCAAAGTATTTTTTACAAAATGATTTTWAAAAAGGAAAAGTTGACAAAACTTTGTTTTTTAAAGCTGAAGGAACTGACCTTTTAATAGTACAAATTTATGTGGATGACATTATATTTGGTGCTACATTGAATACATTTTCAATGTGATCCTATCTTTCAGATTTTCAATTTATCAAGGGAGGATCCTTTTGACTCAGCGGAAATTTCTATTGAAGTTACAGAATGTGTTGGCTAATTTATGTTCATACCGACTAATTGTGTCTTTAAAATGTTGTCGTATGGATGGATACTCTATAATATTGTTGCGTGTATTATTTATTATAAGATACATGGTACTTAAATGCATGTTTTGCACTATTAAATTGTAAACTTGATAAATATCATTTAATTTCTTTGGATTTTGATCAAATTGATTGCTTTTGGATTGGCATAAAAGTGTGTTTGTTTGTTGTTGGATTGAAATAAAAGAAGTACAAGTGGCATCAATGATTTAGATCTCTATTTTTCACGGATATATAGATTATGGTGCGGAAGGGAGACATTTGTTTTATTTTTTAAAAAAAAATATTAAAAGCGATCAGGCCTTTTAAAAAAACTAGAGCTTTTAGTGCGTTAAAAGCGTCGCAGTCTTTATATAAAGTCTTGGGAGCTTTAATGGATTAAAAGAACACAGTTTTTGAGCTCTTTAACAGCACTAAAGCTCCAGTTTTTTTAAAAGACGTTGGTCTTTTAATCATGTAGAGAAGCTCCAGTCGATGGCTGAGCTTTAATTGTTTATTCTTTTAAAGTACATGCTGCCAAAAGTAGCAAGGCAAAATTGGCAGCTTTCAATGGGTAAAGTTGGAGCTTTTGGCCTTTTTTTCCACTAGTGATCGGGATGTTTACTACCTAGTGGCAAAATCGGATGGAAATCTTTATCAAAGAACGAGAATTATCAAGTACGGGAGAGTTTTGAAGCTGGGTGATTTTGATTTCCTAAAACTAATGCTGAAAAGGAGTAAATGCCTAAACCCATCTCTGAAATGATGACAAAGATGACTAGATAGAGACTGGAGATTTAAGCATTTGCTGTTTCAAAATCCTTCAACGTGTGGACTTGGAGCCACATGAAGAATCGTGTCATGGGGTGGAAGTAACGGCAAGGAGATTTGGGGATTTAGCTTCAAATCACTCATGAAGGTACTAATGAGTTAAGAGACATTCAAAATCTGATCTCTTGATGTATAGTATGATAGGTTTGAAATGATATCCAAAGAAACTATTAAAGAAATGCTTACGTCGCTTTAGCAAATTAGTTAATGAATAAGTTTCTCTTAGAAAGCTAAATCCTAGTTGATCGAACAGGTAGGAAAGTCCTGTCGAAGTCTGTCTCAAGTTAGAGATGGAGGAGCTAAGGTACAGCGGCTTGCAAAAACTTAAAGATTTCACAGAAATTAATTTGAGCAGCTGCAAGTTCTCTTTATGTTGAGTAGTTCCGACTTAGTGTTTTGATGATGACATAACAGTTGCAAGAACAGTACGTTGGTTGGTATGCTGAGGATGAAGCTGGTTTGAACAGTGTGAGAAACACTGGTTCTTGGTCACTTGAAAGAAAGTGACATTGTATGCTAACAAGTTATATGTTCAAATTATTCTATGTGTTTACATATCAGGTTTTTCCAACTCTCTGAGCAAGAGGTCGCTCGAGTTAATCACGTAAACATTCCAAATTTGGGAAAAAAAAAAAGAAGAAATCAAAGGGCCAAAAAAAAAGAAAAAAAATTTGAAGATGTTAAAGAATATGAAGATTAGTTCTAGGTTTAGACTAAGTCTTTATATTGTAAATAAATGCATGAGTGTGGTTGATTGCTTGTATTATTGATGGAGAAAATCATGTGACTTTTCTTGAAGTTGAAGACAAATTAGACAATTGGTTGTTGGCCTCAACACTACCACTTGGAAGAACCAGTTCTATTGTTCTCACACTCTATCACCTTTCGAGCAAGTAAACGTTTTGAAGACTTCCTAAAAAGATTTTGGAAACTTCAAGGTGATCTAGCTAAGAGTATTACTTGAGAATTGTGTAATTGATTTTGTCGAGTTAAGTTAACTTAGATTTTTTTTTTATCTTGTATAAAATAATATCTTGTAACTTTCCTAAATATGTGTGGATTTTTTGAAACAAATATCTCCACATATTATAGGTTTCAAAACTATGATCAATTGCATGCTCTTGCCTATAAATATTCAACAAGTGATACACTCTTACACGTGATTTCTCTCTGAGTTTTAAAGAGTTAATTTTTAGAGACAGAAAAGTCATTAGTTTTACATAAGCAAGCATAGATCATACGAGTGGATATATTGACATTAATTTTACCTTGTACGCTTTAGTGAGAGTTTTTAAGAGAAAAGATTCTGTATTGGTCATCAACAAGGGGTTGGTGAAATCGGGTAGCCATTTGAGAGTTCAATTTGGCGAGTGATTTGTGAAGTTCAACTGCGAAATAACAACACTTGGGTTGAGTGTGGGTTTCTTGTTGAAGTTTTATACATTGAAGAGAGTTGAGCGGTTACTATTATTCATTCTAGTAAAAATTAATAAAAGTAACTAGGTTAGGAGACGTAGCCCACAGTTGGGTGAACTCGTTAATCCTCGTGTGATCTTATATTGCTCGATAGCTTGTCTACTGCTAACTGTTAGAATATTCCGTGCGAAGACCAGTACAAACTGTCCTACCTGAACTGAAGAGTAGCAATCGAAAAATTTTATTGGGTCTCAATCACCCCCCTCTTGAGTATCTGGGAAACTCATCTTTATGACGCCATGATTTGCACTAAAGCTCAAGCAGTACTAGTGAAACCCAGAAGGCAAGAACTTAGCCTAAGGCTGATGAGACAGAAGAATATGAAGTTGATGAATGAGGAGGTTGCCATGCTGGTAAAGACGCTTTAAGCGTATGCCTTTAGACCTAACCAAATCTTAGAATTTTGTCAAGAAAGCAGTTCCTCAAAGAATGAGCAATCCTGCATCGATGTGATCTCCTGATAACTGGATGAAAGTTTTGTCCCATATCTATTGCTAGAAAACAACGGGAATAGGGAAGACAAAGAGGCAGGAAAGTGAAAGAACCAAAACTCCTTTAACAAGACTGATATGAGGATAAGCCATGAAGCTGCATGGAGAGATCTTCTGAGGTTGAAGGACATGATGAAAGATCAGAAATGAAAAGTGAACAGTCAATCTTTGTCTCATGGCAAAGACTGAAGAACTATCTCGTGAGGTATAATCCTAATCCCAAAAACTTAATGACTTTCTCTTCTTCTAAGTCATTCCTTAGTTTATTTATTTTTGGCCTATGATGAAGATTGGAGAGTGGTTACTAAAAGTTTAAATTGAAACTGAAAAAGGGCTTTAAAAATTTTTTTTGTTCGGGCCAAACACAGTCCCTTGGGATTGAAAATCCAAAGAACTAATATTCAGGGAAAATTTTGAACTTTTCGATAAGAAAGTCTCTTGAAGAACTATGAAAAGATCAAAATATTGGATACACGTTAATGTTATATGTAGATGACTCAAATACAGCTATGTGTACTGATTTGAATGCTCAAGTTCCTCCACCAAACTTTTAACAAAGATTTTGAAAAAACTCAAGATTGGAACTTGAGCAACAAAATTTGACAAGCTCGAGTGGAGAAGGAACTTGGAGGCATGAAAGAACAGAGATCGTTCACAATTACCACAGTGCAAAATGGATTGTAAAATGCTCAACCAAAAGAACTGAAGGGCTTAGGCCTGATTGCACATGTCAAGCATAAAGAAAGCAGAAATATGTCGATTTACCTAGCAGCAAAATTTGTTCCCTTTGTGGTAGAATTGGCCACTATGAATCAGATGGCAACAAGAAAAACTTAGCGCTTAAACATAACATTTAAACAAGTCTGGGTAAAGAAACAGGACTCTACCTTCATCTTTCAAAGGAACACGAGGAAACATGGGTTCCTCGTACTAACCCTTAGTTCTTTTGTAGGTTCTAGTGAGGGGAGACAACTATGGTACGACTGTCGAAAGTGGTTGTTTCTAAGCACATGACTAGAGATAAATCTAATTTCTCTCACTAGAACCTATGAGGGGTGGATTGGACTTTTGGAGATAACAGAAGGTGAGATAATCACCAAATGGTAAAGTTTCGTAAGTCAAGTTCCCATTGTATAGATAATGTATTTAGTCGAGGGTTTGAAGCATAATCTTTTAAGCATTTCCAATTTTGTGATTTAAGGTAACACAGTTAAATTCTATATGAAAATTGCTAAATTCCATCACAATTACACTGGATCTGCATTGTTTTCTAGGAAGGAACTAAGGTAAGGGAACAATTCTTTAGTGGACTCAGTTCTATCCCAAGGAACAATCTCACTCTGTCTCAGTGTAATTGAGGATGATGCTTTAATTTACATATACATTTTGGTAATGCTAGCATCTCACCAAATGACAATTTATACAAAGAACTTGGTAATTGGTTATTCCAGAGTGTCAAGTTTCCCTAAGCAAGTAATATGTGTGATACATGTGTGAGGGGGAAGCAAATCAAGATCTTCTTTTTTCAAGCAAAAACATGATTAACTTACAAGCCAAGCCATTAGAAGCTATTCATATGGATCTCTGTGGTTCCTATGAGAAGTACAGTGTAGAAGTGGAAAGGGTATGTTCTTGTTATTGGAGACGACTATTCTAGATTCACTCTGGGTAATATTTCTGTCTACAAAGATGAAACTTTATGATCAATTTGTTGGCTTTTGCTAAAAGGAATACAGAAATCAAGTTGGATTTCAAATAGTTCATATAAGGTCTGAATCATGGAATGAATTGACAACTCTTAGGTTTGAATGAGCTTTTGCATGGAAAAGGCATGAATCATAATTACTTTCGCTCCAAGAATCCTAACAAGAACGTAAGTTGTTGAAAGAATAACAGGACATTACGAAGATATGGGCCAGGACCATTGCTCATGAGCAAGTGGTCTTGCAAAAACCTTCTGCCTGAAGCCATTAATACTGAAGTGTTATATTAATTATTAAAGTTCTACTAAGACCATAATTAACAGACTCCATATGAATGTTAATTGGCGAGACAACCTATATTTCCATATCTAAGAAATTTGGTTGCATGTGGAGTTCATGCCAAATGCGAAAATGGGAAAAGATTTATCCCTGATTCGAAAACGAAAAAAATTGTCACGGTCGTGGTGAGTTTTTAATAATATTTTACATTGCATAAGCTATTTCTATCAAATCATTATTTCTAATTATTTATGGCTAACCAACCCCGGAAGTTATTAATCAAAACATTTTTGAATAGGTATGTATATAAATTACAATATGTATTTTCCTTCTCATAARATTGTAATTATGCATTAACTCAGTATAGTATTATTTTGGAAATTTAGTYAGATGAAGAGTTTGCATGTAGGACATCTTCGAAAACCACACCTCCACAATGGAAAACTATGAAGGTAAAACTATTGTATTTGTTTATTATTTAATTGCATAGTAGCATATTTTATATCATAACAAGAAGTTGAAAATCACAATAATATTTTATTTGCATTTTTCATGATAGTCTGCACAACAAGAAAATGGACGAGATTGCGGCATATACATGATGAGGTTCATGCTTGATTTACTTTCTTCATGCACGCAAATCGATGATCTTGAAAAGGTATACAAATTAACTTTTATTACATAAACGCAAGAATAGAAAGAAACTAAGAAACTATGAAATTCTACTTGAATAACTTTTATTACATAAATACAATACCTCTATGTCGTTAAAATAACTTGTGATTACTTGAGTTGTAAATACTTGAAAAACTTCTAATTATCTTATATATGAATAATTTACCATTAAACAAGTGAGAACACCCCTTATATGATTTATAGGAACAAGTATAGGCATATGGAAGTACATTGACAAGTTTGAGAAGAATGAACTTATTTTGACCTTTTGGAGGATAAAATGGCTCTAAACACTTGAAAGTATGTAAACATGTTCAATATGAGTAATAAAACATCAAAGGAGTAACCATTAGCTTTAGAGGAACAAGGGGGARGAAATTAGTCAAATAAAGCTAGAATAAGTAGCATTGAATATGAATGAKCTTATTTTGACCACTTTGTTGTTAAAATGAGTTYTAAATACTTGAAAATCTTCTAATTATCTTATATATGTCTAATTTATCATTAAACAAGTGAGAACACCCCTTATATGATTTATAGGAACAAAAATAGGCATATGGAGGTAAATTGACAAATTTGAGAAGAATGAACGTATTTTGACCTTTTAGAAGATAAAATGGCTTTAAAACACTTGAAAAGTATGTAAACATGTTCAATATGAGTAATTAAACCTCAAACATGTAACCATTAGCTATAGAGGAACAAGGGGGACGAAATTAGTCAAATAAAGCTAGAAGAAGTAGCATTGAATATGAATGAACTTATTTTAATCACTTTGTTGTTAAAATGAGTTGTAAATACTTGAAAAGCTTCTAATTATCTTATATATGACTAATTTACCATTAAACAAGTGAGAACACCCCTTAAATAATTTATAYGAACAAGAATAGGCATATGGAAGTAAATTGACAAGTTTGACCTTTTAGAGGATAAAATAACTCCAAATTATAACACTTTAAAAGTATGTACACATGTTAAATATGAGTAATAATTTACCAAAGGTTTGTTTTGTGTAGTAATAATTTACACTTGCTTGAATACATTTTCAATGTGATCCTATCTTTCAGATTTTCAATTTATCAAGGGGAGGATCTTTTGACTCAAGCGGAAATTTCTATTGAAGTTAAGAATGTGTTGGCTAATTTTTTCATCCGACTAATTGTGCTTTAATAATGTTGTACGTATGGATGGATACTCTATAATATTGTTGCGTGTATTATCTTATTATAAGATACAGTGTACTTAAATGCATTTTTTGCACTATAAATTGTAATTGATAAATATTTCATTTAATTTCTTTGGATTTTGATCAAATTGGATGCTTGTTTGGATGGCATAAAGAGGTGTTTGTTTGTTGTTGATTGAAATAAAGAAGAGACAAGTGGCATAATTATTTAGATCTCTATTTTTCAACGGATATTAGAATTATGGTGGGAAGGGAGACATTTGTTTATTTTTTAAAAAAAATATTAAAGCGATCAGGCCTTATTAGAAAAAACTAGGAGCTTTTAGTGCGTTAAAGCGTCCAGTCTTTATATAAAGTGCTTGGGAGCTTTAATGGATTAAAAGAACCCAGTTTTGAGCTTTTAACGCACTAAAGCTCCAGTTTTTTTAAAAGACGTTGGTTTTTTAATCATGTAGGAAGCTCAGTCATGCCTGGAGCTTTTAATTGTTATTCTTTTAAAAGTACATTGCTCCCAAGAAGTAGCAAGGCAAAATTGGAGGCTTTAAGTGTGGTAAAAGCTTGGAGTTTTGGCCTTTTTTTCCACTAGTGATGTGGAATGTTATACTCTAGGTGGCAAAATCGGATGGAAATCTTTATCAGAAGAACGAGAATATCAAGTATGGGAGAGTTATTGAAGCTGGGTGATTTTGTTGTCTCTAAAACTAATGCTGAAAAGGGAGTAAATCCTAAACCCATATCTGAATGATGACAAGATGACTAGATAAGACTGGAGATTTAAGCATTTGCTGTCAAAATCCTGTCAACGTGTGGACTTGGACCACATGAAACATGCGTGTCAAGGGGTGGAAGAACGGCAAGGAGATTGGGGATTTACTTCAAATCACTCATGGAAGGTACTAATGAGTTAAGAGATCAAAATCGATCTCTTGATGTATACAGTGATATAGCGTTTGAAATGATTACAAAGAAACTATTAAAGAAATGCTTACTCGCTTTAGCAAATATTAGTTAATGAATAAGTTTCTCTTAGAAAGCTAAATCCTAGTTGATCGAACAGGTAGGAAAGTCCTGTCGAAGTCTGTCTCAATTAGAGATGGAGGAGCTAAGGTACAAGGGCTTGCAGAAAACTAAAGATTCTCACGAGAATTTAATTTGAGCTCAGCTTGCAAGTTTCTTATGTGGTTGGTTCCGCTTAGTGGTTTTGATGATGAACATAACAGTTGCAAGAACAGGTACGTTGTGTTGTTGACTGAGGATGAAAGCTTGTTCGAACAGTGTGAGAAACATCTGGTTCTTCGGTCATTGAAAGAAAGTGACATTGTATGCTAACAAGTTATATGTTCAAATTATTCTATGTGTTTACATATCAGGTTTTTCCAACTCTCTGAGCAAGAGGTCGCTCGAGTTAATCACGTAAACATTCCAAATTTGGGAAAAAAAAAAAGAAGAAATCAAAGGGCCAAAAAAAAAGAAAAAAAATTTGAAGATGTTAAAGAATATGAAGATTAGTTCTAGGTTTAGACTAAGTCTTTATATTGTAAATAAATGCATGAGTGTGGTTGATTGCTTGTATTATTGATGGAGAAAATCATGTGACTTTTCTTGAAGTTGAAGACAAATTAGACAATTGGTTGTTGGCCTCAACACTACCACTTGGAAGAACCAGTTCTATTGTTCTCACACTCTATCACCTTTCGAGCAAGTAAACGTTTTGAAGACTTCCTAAAAAGATTTTGGAAACTTCAAGGTGATCTAGCTAAGAGTATTACTTGAGAATTGTGTAATTGATTTTGTCGAGTTAAGTTAACTTAGATTTTTTTTTTATCTTGTATAAAATAATATCTTGTAACTTTCCTAAATATGTGTGGATTTTTTGAAACAAATATCTCCACATATTATAGGTTTCAAAACTATGATCAATTGCATGCTCTTGCCTATAAATATTCAACAAGTGATACACTCTTACACGTGATTTCTCTCTGAGTTTTAAAGAGTTAATTTTTAGAGACAGAAAAGTCATTAGTTTTACATAAGCAAGCATAGATCATACGAGTGGATATATTGACATTAATTTTACCTTGTACGCTTTAGTGAGAGTTTTTAAGAGAAAAGATTCTGTATTGGTCATCAACAAGGGGTTGGTGAAATCGGGTAGCCATTTGAGAGTTCAATTTGGCGAGTGATTTGTGAAGTTCAACTGCGAAATAACAACACTTGGGTTGAGTGTGGGTTTCTTGTTGAAGTTTTATACATTGAAGAGAGTTGAGCGGTTACTATTATTCATTCTAGTAAAAATTAATAAAAGTAACTAGGTTAGGAGACGTAGCCCACAGTTGGGTGAACTCGTTAATCCTCGTGTGATCTTATATTGCTCGATAGCTTGTCTACTGCTAACTGTTAGAATATTCCGTGCGAAGACCAGTACAAACTGTCCTACCTGAACTGAAGAGTAGCAATCGAAAAATTTTATTGGGTCTCAATCACCCCCCTCTTGAGTATCTGGGAAACTCATCTTTATGACGCCATGATTTGCACTAAAGCTCAAGCAGTACTAGTGAAACCCAGAAGGCAAGAACTTAGCCTAAGGCTGATGAGACAGAAGAATATGAAGTTGATGAATGAGGAGGTTGCCATGCTGGTAAAGACGCTTTAAGCGTATGCCTTTAGACCTAACCAAATCTTAGAATTTTGTCAAGAAAGCAGTTCCTCAAAGAATGAGCAATCCTGCATCGATGTGATCTCCTGATAACTGGATGAAAGTTTTGTCCCATATCTATTGCTAGAAAACAACGGGAATAGGGAAGACAAAGAGGCAGGAAAGTGAAAGAACCAAAACTCCTTTAACAAGACTGATATGAGGATAAGCCATGAAGCTGCATGGAGAGATCTTCTGAGGTTGAAGGACATGATGAAAGATCAGAAATGAAAAGTGAACAGTCAATCTTTGTCTCATGGCAAAGACTGAAGAACTATCTCGTGAGGTATAATCCTAATCCCAAAAACTTAATGACTTTCTCTTCTTCTAAGTCATTCCTTAGTTTATTTATTTTTGGCCTATGATGAAGATTGGAGAGTGGTTACTAAAAGTTTAAATTGAAACTGAAAAAGGGCTTTAAAAATTTTTTTTGTTCGGGCCAAACACAGTCCCTTGGGATTGAAAATCCAAAGAACTAATATTCAGGGAAAATTTTGAACTTTTCGATAAGAAAGTCTCTTGAAGAACTATGAAAAGATCAAAATATTGGATACACGTTAATGTTATATGTAGATGACTCAAATACAGCTATGTGTACTGATTTGAATGCTCAAGTTCCTCCACCAAACTTTTAACAAAGATTTTGAAAAAACTCAAGATTGGAACTTGAGCAACAAAATTTGACAAGCTCGAGTGGAGAAGGAACTTGGAGGCATGAAAGAACAGAGATCGTTCACAATTACCACAGTGCAAAATGGATTGTAAAATGCTCAACCAAAAGAACTGAAGGGCTTAGGCCTGATTGCACATGTCAAGCATAAAGAAAGCAGAAATATGTCGATTTACCTAGCAGCAAAATTTGTTCCCTTTGTGGTAGAATTGGCCACTATGAATCAGATGGCAACAAGAAAAACTTAGCGCTTAAACATAACATTTAAACAAGTCTGGGTAAAGAAACAGGACTCTACCTTCATCTTTCAAAGGAACACGAGGAAACATGGGTTCCTCGTACTAACCCTTAGTTCTTTTGTAGGTTCTAGTGAGGGGAGACAACTATGGTACGACTGTCGAAAGTGGTTGTTTCTAAGCACATGACTAGAGATAAATCTAATTTCTCTCACTAGAACCTATGAGGGGTGGATTGGACTTTTGGAGATAACAGAAGGTGAGATAATCACCAAATGGTAAAGTTTCGTAAGTCAAGTTCCCATTGTATAGATAATGTATTTAGTCGAGGGTTTGAAGCATAATCTTTTAAGCATTTCCAATTTTGTGATTTAAGGTAACACAGTTAAATTCTATATGAAAATTGCTAAATTCCATCACAATTACACTGGATCTGCATTGTTTTCTAGGAAGGAACTAAGGTAAGGGAACAATTCTTTAGTGGACTCAGTTCTATCCCAAGGAACAATCTCACTCTGTCTCAGTGTAATTGAGGATGATGCTTTAATTTACATATACATTTTGGTAATGCTAGCATCTCACCAAATGACAATTTATACAAAGAACTTGGTAATTGGTTATTCCAGAGTGTCAAGTTTCCCTAAGCAAGTAATATGTGTGATACATGTGTGAGGGGGAAGCAAATCAAGATCTTCTTTTTTCAAGCAAAAACATGATTAACTTACAAGCCAAGCCATTAGAAGCTATTCATATGGATCTCTGTGGTTCCTATGAGAAGTACAGTGTAGAAGTGGAAAGGGTATGTTCTTGTTATTGGAGACGACTATTCTAGATTCACTCTGGGTAATATTTCTGTCTACAAAGATGAAACTTTATGATCAATTTGTTGGCTTTTGCTAAAAGGAATACAGAAATCAAGTTGGATTTCAAATAGTTCATATAAGGTCTGAATCATGGAATGAATTGACAACTCTTAGGTTTGAATGAGCTTTTGCATGGAAAAGGCATGAATCATAATTACTTTCGCTCCAAGAATCCTAACAAGAACGTAAGTTGTTGAAAGAATAACAGGACATTACGAAGATATGGGCCAGGACCATTGCTCATGAGCAAGTGGTCTTGCAAAAACCTTCTGCCTGAAGCCATTAATACTGAAGTGTTATATTAATTATTAAAGTTCTACTAAGACCATAATTAACAGACTCCATATGAATGTTAATTGGCGAGACAACCTATATTTCCATATCTAAGAAATTTGGTTGCAGTGTTTTGTCCAGAAATATGGTAAGAGGAACTTAGGAAAGTTTGATGAAGAATGATGAATTGTATTTCTTGGTTATTCTAATCATAGAAGGCTTACATAGTTTATAACAAAAAATTCTATGGTGTTTGAAGAAAGTTATTATCATCTGATATTTGATGAAACTGACACACAAACTTATTGAAAATGCAGCAACTTGATAATAATTATTTTCTAATTGGGATGGTTAGAAGTTGGATAAAGATGAGTAAATCCCAGTAAAGACTGACCAAAGACATCCCTACAGTTTACGAAGAGGTGACAACAACTGAAAGTTCCTGAACCTGAAATTGCAAAAGAAGTGAAGCTAGTGGAGAATGAAAGAGCAGAAGCAACTCAGGCTAAGACTGTCCAACAGGAGTTCCAGTGAGAGATTTCCAACTAAACCTTGAAGCACCAGAATCTCACCCAATTGATCTCAAATAAGTGATATCACTAGAGGAACTCAAACAAGAGCTTAGCTGAGAAACTTTTTTGTGCTTCCATGCCAATTTTGTCATTGTTGAACTAAGAATCAGGAAGAAGCTCTATAAGTGCGTATTGGTAAATGCCATGCAAGATGAAGTAATGAATTTGAAAGGAACAAGTATGTCATCTTGAACCACCACTTCTAAAAACAAAAAGGTACATTGGATGTAAAATGGGTTTTTAGGAATAAACTAGATGAATTGGCACTAAGTAAGAACAAAAGCCAGACAAGTTGTAAAAGGTTATAACCAACAAGAAGGCATTGATTTTCGAAGAAATTTTGCACCCTGTAGCAGGTTAGAAACTATTCGAATTTAATTGCTTTTGCATCTTTCATGGGTTCAAATTGTATCAAATGGATGTTAAATGTGCTTTTTCCTCAATGGATACCTCAGGAGGAAGTTTATGCTGAACAACCTCCAGAGATTTGAAACCAAAGTCTCCCAATCAATGTTTTAAGCTTGACAAAGATGTTATTGGGCTAAAAGCAAGCACCAAGCGGCCCCGTAATGGAAGACTTCAAAAGTATTTTTTACAATGATTTTTAAAACGGAAAAGTTGACAAAACTTTGTTTTTTAAAGCGAAGGAACTGACCTTTTAATAGTAGAAATTTATGTGGATGACATTATTTTGTGCTACACATGAAAAACTGTGTAAATACTTTGCTGACTTAATGAGTGGAGAATTTGAAATCAGTATGATGGGTGAGTTGAACTTTCTTTCTGAGTTTGCAATATAAAGGCCAAATATAGAAGAGGAACTTCATCCATCAACAAAAATATATCAAAGTGACTTTTGAAAAGTATAATTAGATCAAACAAAACAAATTACAACTCCTATGGGGATTGGTACTGGTAAGTTGGTGGAGATCTTAAGGAATCTCAGTAGATTAGAAAAGGTATAGAGGTATGATTGGTTTCTCTTTTATTTCTCCCTGCTAAGTAGAGACCAGATATATCCTTTAGTGTTGGTGTTTGTGCTTGTTTTTCAATCTACTAAAGGATCCCCTAATGGTTGTAAAAAGGATATTTAAGAAACTATCCAAAAGGAATTAGAACTAAGTCTCTTCTACTCTAGAAGTGACACACTTTGATTTAAGAGGTGTGTTTAAGATGGTGACTATGCGGTGATTTAGTAAACAGGAAAAAGTACTAGAACGAGTCCAATTCCTTGGTCATGTCTCAGTTGCTTGGGTATCTAACAAATAAATATTGTAGCTCTATCTACGCACAGGGCTGAGTATGTAGCTGTAAAGCAGCATGTTGTTTCACAAGTTCTTTGGGATCACGCAACAATTAAGAGACTATTTGGGATTACGGTACTGATTGCATTTCACTTATTGTGAATAATACCAGTGCAATTTAGTATTTCAAAAGATCCAAGTACAATCACTCAAGAGTCAACACATTCATATAAAGATATCATTTCTAAAAGATTAATGTAAAAATGGCTTAATGCAAACAAATTGGATTTTGTGATATATTGAGCTAAGCCTGTTAACAAGAGAATCGTTTGAAAGAATTGCACATGGAAGATTTGGGCATGAATTCAACTATCCCTAAAGAGTGCATCCCAGAAATTTCCCAAGGTCTGATTCTCTAAGTACTAAGACGCTGTACATATGTCTCATGCACAATTTTATTTGAATAACATTTGACACTGAAAGTACATATACATCTCTTGTGTGTAAACTATGAAGTCACGTATGTTTGAAACCAAAGCTTATTATGTGCTAAGTGTTAAGCCCAATATTTGTTTTGGTTCTAGTAGTTCACAGTCATTATTTTCACAAGACACAAATTATTCTTTATTTAGGTTTTTTATTTTTTTGTTCGACTAATTATTAAATCACAATATATGATAAAAAAATAGTCTTTCCTAATTGTCTGGCTCTTGCAGATTCCAATTTTAACTTCCTAAATCACCTCAATTCCGAAGTGCAGTCACTTACTTGGTTCATTCTTGCAATATAAGTATGCCACATTCCCTGTTGTCAAAATTCAATTGATATCCAATGCAAAATTAACGATAGAATTAATTACCCTCGTGAACTTCGGTTTTGTGACCCACAAAATTAACTGAACCATATTTTTCACCACACATCTCAACACGTCACTTTCAAACCTATAATTTAAATATGGCAAACCCTTTCTTAAACCCAGCACAAATTCTAAACTCTCCTTGAAATCCAATTCAACTCTTTACGAAACCCCTAGTTTTCATCACAATTCACAAATTTTCTCTCCCCATTGGATATTTCACCAATTCCTTCAAAATTCTCATCCTTCGACTGATTTGAACATGGCACAGTGATGCTGAGGCTCGAAGAGAAGAGGAATTGAGAGCTTTATTGAAATCAGATTGGGTAATACTCGACGACAAAAAATTCCTATGGAGGGAAAACTCATGCTTAGTGGCTCGAATTGAGGCTCGCTGTAAACACGAATTTAACATCATTGGGAACTACCATAAATCTTGACTAGGTTGTTGGGCATTGTAAGTTCACTCACTACTTGACATTCTAGGAATCGGTCAAGTGTTGACGCACTCTATTTGAAATTGGTTTCAAAGAATTTTATGTCTTAATTCTTTAATGGATCCAAATAAACAAGAGTTTTATATAAAGGAAGAAGGTCTTTTCATCTCACAAATTAAGAATAGATTTTATTGGATACTGCTAGAGGTATAAGTGAGCATTTCAAGAAACCAAAGAGGTCTTCTATGACTAACTTTAAAAGGGCATATGAGGAAGTTATCTGCATGGGGAAAGAAAAGTGAGGATGTTGTTGAGGGTGTGAGCGTTGATAGCAGGGTAAGATCAATTGGGGGTTATCTTGCATTCTGTGAAAAAAGAAAACCCAAAATTTCAGTCTTATGCCAAAAAATTACTCTTAAATATTGTCTTTCGGTTCTCGTAATTCCCTTAGAACAAACAACATCGAGATGAGCTAACCATTCTAGATGTTGTGTTAATCTACTGCTTGAAAACATTGAAATCAACTGTTCTTCCTTGATGATACAACACCTTACCCATTGCATCAATCGTAACATGAAAATTGGGTATGGTAACTTATTGATGACTTTCCTTGAGGGATATAATATCAAAATTGATAAGGAAATCCTCACTATGCAGAMAAACCTTTTCATTCAACCCAATACTCTGCATAGATGGGGTTTAGCTGTGAAGGAGGGAGAATGTGTGTTTTGGGAGAAAGAGGAACCCGAGGAAGAGCTTGAGAGTAAAACAACTAAGATGGAGACTGAAGATGTTAAGAGTCCTGAGAAGGTTGAGCATGTTTTTGAAGAAAAATCAAGAYGAAGAAAAACTAGTGGTTAAGCCCACTCGTAGAAGGGGTGGTAGGGGCAGAGGCAGGAGTGGCTCTATTCAAAGAAAGAYTGCCGGGAATASCAGAAAGGGGAGTGAGTAGGAATCTGCTCATGTTGTATTTAAGCTTGATGAGGAAGACTCGAAGCCAAAGGAACCAGAGGTGGCTGAAATTCAAGTTCCTCCACAAGCAGCTCAAGTTCCTTCACCAACTAGTGAAGTTCCTCCACCAGTGGTAGAAGTTCCTCCACAAATGGCTGCAGATCCTCCATGTGATGTGTCTTTTGATACTGTGCCTGTGCCAGAGATGCAGAGAAGTGGTCTAGAATTGGCCACCAGTTCTGGCTTTGGGAGCTTCAGTCCCTCTCACATTATTGAGGAARTGAAGAGTCTCAAAAATGAGGTTCAGTCTTTGRGTGGCAAGATGGATCAAGTCTTGGCTCGCTTTTTCTACTACAGAGGCAATGCTAGGACATCAGGCTGTGAATGCAAAGAATATTGTCAGTGGTCTTACCTCAGCCTCAATGCAGCTAGACAAAGGGSAGAAGAAGATAATGAGCAAGTTGTTCGAGATTCTCGCTGAGCTTGGTGGTGGTGTTGCATAAAGCCATGTTCCTTCCCGTATCCCACTCCAACATTTAGTCTACCCTATTCCCCTCTAATTATTATTGAACAATTATTATTCGGGTCTGTAACTAAATATTTTGGATTTGGTTTACTTTGGCTACTATTGGTTTTTGGACAAGGATGCTTATGTTCTTTCTTTGGAACTATTATGGGCTTTGCACCTTGCCATATATAAATATAATCTGCTTTGTAAAATATTTGTGATGAACTGCTTGCATGCTTGTTGTTTTATGTGTATTGAAGAGGTAAACAAATTTAACTTGGTGCTGTGCTATGAGATATATATGCTTGTGTCTGTGTTCTTTTTGATGAATGTCAAAAGGGGGAAGAAGGAGCAAACCTCTTGGGAAACACAGTTGATGAGCGAGTTCTACCGCAAAGCACATATAAGGTAATGAAATTATTAAGTGAATTTTTCTAATAATTTTACTTTATATGTCATGTGTAGGGCTGATTATCGCACGAACCGAGACCGAACCTATAGGGCTCGGCTCGGCTCGGCTCGTTAAGGTTTTAGGCAGGCTCGGCTCGGCTCGTTAAGGTTTTAGCAGGCTCGGCTCGGCTCGTTAGCTCGACGAGCCTGACCAACCTTAGCTCGGCTCGTGTTCGTTAATGTATAGCTCGGCTCGAGTTCGGCTCGTAGCTCGGCTCGAGTTCGGCTCGATAGCTCGGCTCGATAGCTCGGCTCGATGGCTCGGAACGAAGGCTCGTTCGAAGGCTCGGCTCGATTAGAGGCTTATTTATAGTAGAATTACAATTAAACCTGTTTTACACACACAATATTCACAAGGACCACAATTGTCTTGGGCTCATATTCAATCCATCCATACGAAGCATTCACCAATGACAAACCTAACAATTCATACAACTTTAAGTTCTCAAAAACTACAAATTTCAAACTTCAAAGTTCAAATTTCAAAGTTCAAATTTAACAAAGTTCCAAATTTAAACAATTCCAAATTCAAACAAAGTTCCAAATTCAAACAAAGTTTCAAACTAACAAATTATACAAAGTTTCCACCACAATTGACATCAAACTATAACAAATCTACTCCTTTTAATCCATAGGGAGCCAATGTCCTTGGTTTGTCTTCCTTGTCCTAATAACATAAAACAAATTTAGAAAAGTTAGAAAAAAATATAAAAATTAAACCAAAATATATACTCAAATAATATAAGGTAGTAAAAGATGACTTACTCGACTCTTTCTCTTCACACTTGAAGTGACCTAACCAATCTCCCGTGCAAATTAACATTTGTACGCTTTCCGGGCTCAATGAAGATCTATAAGGATCAATTACCCTACTACCGGCACTAAATGTAGCTTCCGATGCAACCGTAGTTATAGGAACGGCTAAATGTCTGCTGCCATTCTAGATAGAATAGGAAACTCACAAGCACGATCTTCCACCATTGCAATATATCAAATGTAGTATATCGGTGTTAGCAACAAATCTCGTTGCTCAAGGTATTTTCAACTTCAGATTTAGTACCCAAAGTAGTTTCCGAGTCATTTGACTCCTCAATAAGCTCGCACTCCCCGTTTTCCTCTTCTTACTAACACTTGTACTACCACTACTTGTACTACTACATTGACGAGTAGAAGAAGAAGCATACAAAGTAACATACTCATCAAAAGTTCACACAATGTAGCTTTACTCTATGAATATTTTCTCTAGCAACATCACTTGAAAACATTTTGGAAAAGCTATCTCTAGACTTCGCATCTTAAGTTGGGGATCTAAGACACTAGCTATAGACATCAACAAGTTGCATTCACCCCAAACTTATCGAACCTCTGTTTCATGTTTTGACCATATCCTTAACAAAACATCATAGCTCGACTTACTATCCAACATCTTCTTTACTCTATAAACCTCACCAAGAAACAAATAGAAGTTGGATATTCGATCCTGAGATTATCATAAGTAGCCTCATAAAATGATTCCAAAATATCAACTAATTTTTCAACCTTTTCCCAATCCTRAACACTTGGACAATGAACATAATCGGAATCTTCTAAAGCAAGTCRAGGAAATACCTCTTTGAAATTGAGTGCACAAACTAACATATCATAGGTTGAATTCCATCGAGTCTTGCATTCAAGAACCAATCTCCGCTCTTTCAAGTTGAATTGTTGAARAAGCTCGGCAAACTTCTTCAATCGATGCTCACTTCCATTTAAATAGTCCACTGTGTCATGAACATTTTTTACAATGTCTTTGACTTGCTTGAGGCCATGTTGAACCATGATGTTTAGAATATGCGCCAATTCTCGCCCCTAGTCATGTGCTACATTYGTTAAATATAAGACTAACACACTTATCATATCTATTGGTTTAATTGATTATAGAGTTTGCTTGTTTATCATTCATCAAAAAGGAAGAATATTGTTGAACCCTAGTTTTGATGAATGAATAACAATCAAAAAGCAAACTCATGTGTTTATGAATGATGTGTGTGTTAGATATGATTTATAGGAAATAAGTTTTTAAGTTTCAATGGAGTAAGGATCATCCAAGAGTGGAAAGGGAGCTCCTCTAACTTTGAAAACTAAAGAGTTCATGGAAGAAACTCAAGTGCAAGGAACTTGAGTCCCTTGGTGAATTAAGACTCGAAATCTACTGGTGGTTCTACATTAGAAGCATTAGGGTATAATAAGTTTAGAATTTTATATTTTAGGCTTATTGTAAGTTTGGCATTAATGTGTGGAAGTTTGGCTCTATAAAATATAAGATATAAAATCGGGTTTAATAAATTGATTTTATTAAAAGGTATAAATTAAGGTTAGTATTAACAAGATATCCTTTAAGTAATAAATAAATCCAAGGTAACTAGTTTTCGAATAAAATCATTTTAATATATCTTTCCAGTTTTATCTTGTTGAAATTGATTTATGCAACGACAAATTTTATCTTATTATATTTTATAATAGTGTTTTACGGTTAAAAGAATTTTTGTGAAAAAATATCTCTAACTGTTTTGGGATAATTAAGGAATGTGACTGTTTTACTGACTTGATCTTCAAGACAAAATAAGTTGAGGAAATTAAGGAATAAAACGGCTATGTTTGCAACTGATTAATAGAACACGGGAAATGGACGTCCATACCAAGTTCCACTAAGGCACTATTTCCTACTTAGTAGGAAGTGATGTGTAYTGGACTTACTGCTTTAATCCCATGCATAAACTTCACTTATAAATACAGAAGAACAAATCAGTTTTAATACACACACTTGAGCATACAAAGCAATTGAGTCATTCCAACACACAAGTGCCAAACAGTTTTTAGTTTACAATCGAGTTGTAATTGCTTCAAGTAGAGTTGTTACCTGAACAGGGCTTTGGGTTCAGAGTTATCCAGAGAGGCTTGTAAGAGAGTTAGGCTTACAAGAGTATGAGTGCTCAATCAACAGAGGGGTTGGTTGAGAGGTTTTCAAGTTCGAAAGGAATTTGAAAGAGGTCTTAGATTGTATTAGGTGTTGTATCCAAATAATATAAGAATAAATCTTGTGTGGTATCAGGTCACAAATTTATCTCTTGACAAGTTGTCAAGGAGAGTTTCTGTATTTGTGAAACATGCACCTTGTGTTCCTTTACTTTATAGTTTTTAATTCCGCAAAAAGCTCAAGTTTCTTTAAGTTACAATTCACCCCCCCTCTTGTAACGTTCAGTAGATCCAACACTAGCTCTCTCAATTCAACTTGTGTGTTGCAAGGGGGGGGTCTTATCATCGATCGTATTGGACTAGGGACAAATATAGGTATCTACATTCTGCTGATTTGGATCTGATTTGTACAGAGATAAAAGAAAGAATTTCAGAACTTGAAATAACTTTAGTTCAAAAGAACATAGAACTTAAGATGCTAAAACCTCAATTAGGTTTTTTAAAATGGAAATTTTAACAAAATAATGAACGACCTTTTACTAAAATTAAGGAGGCAAAAGCTTGTGGTATAGATTTCAAGTTTCTCAAATAGAATGGTCTTACCTTAAATAGTTTAGATTTAGCAAAAGCATTTATGTATTTTGTTGATGATGTTGAAGAACTAATTAAGGAATATATGTCTTTAAAAACTTTTGTTGCTAGTGCTAGTGATATAGGTGCTACGATTGAGGCCTTATGTTTGGAGAATGAAGCTAAGATCGGTGATCTACTTGCTGAAGCACACAAACAAATTAAAGATAATACAACATAGATCACTCCTGATGATTACATATGCTAAGAATAAAGCCTTATGTTTTAATTATGAAGTTAAGATTTCTGATCTACTTGTTGAAGTACATGAACTAAGAAAGGTAAGAGCACTGAGATCACCTWTGAATGAACCAAATCTTACCTTAGTTTCAAAACTCCAAGACCAACTTCATATGGAAAATTGGATCTTTCCATTACTATAGATTATAATGAAGTTCAACTTAAGAAACTTGAAACTAAGGAACATGATTTAAGTGATTGTTTGAGACACAGATGGACATGTTGCTTGATGCTCAGAGTACGTTGACCTTCCTAACCTCGCAACCAAGAAATTCTCAGAGATTTGGTTTTGGGTACTCTAGAACTAGTTCCCAACAACAACCAAATATAGGAAGAGAAGGGACTTGGATTTTTGAATTCAAGATATGTAAGTACATGATGGAAAAGGACATGCACGTATGAACGAACTGTGGTAAGAATGGTCATGTTGTTAGTAATTGTTAGTCAAAGAAGAAACATGATAAAAGGAACTAGTCCCATGTCCATAACTATTCTGGTTATAATGATCATGCATGAAATTTAACAAATGGAAAAGATAATAGAGGAAAACTGAACCATGTAAGGTAAGTTTGGGTCGAAAAGGATATAATCAAGTCTATTCCAAAGAACAAGGAACCCAAGAAGATCAGGATTCCTAAATCTAATCCTTTATTTGTTTGTGCATGTTAGAGTGAGAGTTAGTCATATTGTTGTGTGGACAGTGGTTGCTCAAGACATATGTCCATTGATAAAGATCAATTTCTCTCACTCATAGCCTTTGCAGGATGAAGTGTGACATTTGGAGACAACAACAAAGGTATAATCAAAGGTGTAGGTAAAGTTAGTAAGTCACTTTATTAAGCTATATTGATAAAGTTTATTTTGTAAAAAGTTTCAAATATAACCTTGTGAATATTTCGCAGTTATGTCATAAAGGAAGCCATGTTGAATTTAAATATGATCTTTGTCACGTTGTGAACACTGAAATAGGAGAATGGTTCTATAAGGGGTCTTGACACAATAATTTTTATATAACTTATTTGAATCATATTCCAAAGAATAGTGGAAGATGATCATGGACTTTGGCATAAAAMACTTGTACATGTTAGCTTTATATTCCTAAATGTATTGAGGTCTCAAGACTTGATTACAYGTTTWCCTCATATCAAGTTATTGCAAACCAAGTTTGTTATGAATGTGCAAAWTGTAAACATGTTAGGCCTTCTTTTAAGCGAAAGAAATTTGTAAGCACTTCCAGATTTGTCTAGGCCCATACGTGTACAAGGTCAAAATGGTCATAATTATGTGTTTGTATTGATTGATGATTACTCTTGTTATAATTGTTAATGACTGGATTAAGCAAGAAGTATTTACTCGGCAGGGTTACTTGGCTAACCAACTGAATTTCGTTGAAACTCAGCTTTCAACTTTGTTTTTTTTTCTCTTATATGTTCATTTAACATTCACCTAATCTCGATGATATGCTCTTGGTTTTGCAAAGGCAGGTAAATATAACATTAACGATTCCAAGGCCTCCATTGACAATGAGGAAGACCTTCTTGTATATGGCATAGTTGGATGTCGATATAGAGTCAAGTGTCATCCATACTCCCAATGCTCCTGAGGTATGTGTTACCTATAATTCCTGTGTTTTCATACTTCATTTTTTTTTTACCTAGGTGTTTGCTTCTTGTTATGCAACACTGCATCCCATGTCCCCATATATCACATGATTTATCGTTGGGCCTCTAATTGAGGATTATGGGTTAAAAGATTACTATGTGAATTTCGAATTTTGTTTGCTCATTTGTTCAACGAAATTTAAATAAACGTCTACCATAATTATTTGGGAAATTATCTCATCCAACCTTGAACTTTCAATTTTTTCCAAAATGACCAAATATTTTCCACCCTTCCCCGTGGTAGCTCTGTACTTGTAAAAATGCAATTTTTTGGGGTTTTTTTGGATGGAGAGTTAACAAGCGCTAAGTCCATTCTCCATGTCACTTCACTTGTTCCATCATATCATCTTCCACAACTCACCTTTGCCAAAAGTTGTACACTAAATATGGCAAATTCTTGTGCAAAAAAGCTCCATGAATTTGAACTCAAACCTAATGTKAAAAAGAAACCCAAAATTTCGAGCTCAAATTGATTATTTTCGAACAAGCTCCGTCGTATAATTCAAACTGTAGATTTCCAGCTCGTGAAAAAAAACTAATAATCGAATCCTCGAAGTGCAGAAATTTGAACACATAATGTAAAATTCAAAACAACATGAGACACAAAATTCCATTTATTTAAAAGGAATGTTTGTGCAGAATTTTCGATCAAAAATTTCTTACAAAACCTCAAATTTGCGTAGCTTGTTCCGACCCAAATTAAAGCAGAACTTTCAAACCCAAGAAGAATTGGCAAACCAAAATKCAAAATTTGAGCAAGGAAAATGCCCTAAATTCAATCCCAAAAAACACATAACATAACTCCCAATTTTCCAAGATTTTTCCAATGAAATTCAAAATTTTAAAGTGAAATTATGTGTTTGTGTTGAATTTGAGTGAAGTTTGTGAGTGAAATGGAATTTTTGTGTGAGATTGATTAATTTAGAGTGGGTTTAAGTGTTTAGATCGAGTGAAACAAGAGTTATGTAAGATGATGGATAGGGAATTGAGGAAGAAGATGAAACAGGGGAAGTGAGAGGGGGGAAGGAGATAATGGGTTATTAACTCACCGTTAATAAAACCCCCAAAATTGCATTTTTACAAGTTCAAGGGTACCACAGAGAGGGGTGGAAAGTATAGGGTCATTTTGGAAAAAGTCGAAAATTTCAATGTTACTAGAGGTAATTTCCCTAATTATTTTAAAGGAAAACATGAATTTATTAATTCAAAGTTTGGCTAGTCCGCAACCATAAATTCAATGTATCATTTATTTTTTATTAATACCAAGTTGGTATCCAATCCCCAAATATTGCTACATAGGGAATTTTTACCCGTAAAACACGTAAAAAAATGGTAAGACCCACTTTTTCCTTTTTTTATATTTAAAAACTACATAACATTATTTAATTAATTAATTATATATACATATATATATTATTAAATTCATTATAAAATTGATGAAACAACGTACTCATTCATCTACAAAAGTTCATCTCCCTAGTAATACCTTCTTTTGCATATCGTTCAACTCAAAACAACACTCTCAATACTCCTTTAGCAACTCAACATATTGCMACTATTTTTTGTTTTCGGGAAAAGGCATGGCACCCAATTCACACAACTAATGAAAGACAAAATTTCCATTAAAATTAGAATTCAAAAATGAAATTGAATTCAGTAAAGAAATAATCAACAAAAAAATGAATAAGGGATAAATGTGTTAATGTGTTTATAAATAAGGTAAAAAAATTGAGTAATCAAAATATGGGACCCTAATCGTTTTTTACTTATTTACAGCTTTCCCATTGCTTTGGACCAATATTTGAATATTTGATAATAATTTGGGATTAATCAGAAATAGACGTTACTTTAGTTTAATGGTTATGGGGTTGCCAAGCTTTGGAATAATAAAATCAATTTTTCCTATATTAACTTGGTTTTCAAAATTGAATAATCTCATTTGAATTGAATTTTTTATATGCTGTAAAATTTAAAAAAAAAACAAAATATATAAATTGATTTCAATAATTCCAATCTATATCTTGATTTTTGTTTAACACACACTAGAATGATTAAATAAGTTCAATTGAACATAATAGCTAAACAAAATTGGCTTACTAAGTACGAATTCAATTGTWACTATCCTCCATTATGATTGGACATTTTAAATTACAATATTTTTGTGGGTTACCTCAAAGATGCATAGTCAGCCTTTACTTGATTTTGATATATTTTTCTTTGAGACCGAGTGTCCTTCCAAGTAGGGATGTCCACATYTAGAGATGTATATAAATTGTATTGTTCCATACATAGTATAGTATACTTATTTATTACTGGAAATAATTTCCTTATTTTTAACAAATTCGTTTTTCTAACAAATTCTTGTTAAAGAATGTTACTTAAAATTATCAAAGACGTATGAAGGTGAAAAATCATGCACAAGTGCAAGAGTTTGGTGAAGACTTATCCTTTGGGCTTCTTTTGGTGCAAGCGACACGTAATTTCTGATGTGAGAAYATTTTTCCTTTTGTTTATTTATTTCCCTTAGAACTGCAAAATATTGATTGGTTGAGAATCGAAGAAATTTCCCATGTTTCGTGAGAATTTTGTTTTTCCAAGAAATCTCTCAATTACTTCCAACCAAATACAACGTTATGTTTTATAGCTCATTTCTAGAAATTTGAATTTTTCAAGGAAAAACTATCAACCAAATAAAACATAAATCTGTAGGAGCATCCATAAATTGATAATGCCAAGCTACAAACCATGTTATTTTGTTTGCTACATAACTTTTTTGTGTTATATTTTTTTCAAGCWKCAATCATCAACAAATTGCAAGTTATAAATCTTGTATGTTTGTAATTAAAGATKAGACATAGTGAAAAAAGGCGAAAAAAGAAAAAGAAAAAAATGGATTCCAAAACCTTGTTGTTTAACTAAACTACAAAATTGCAAGTTATAACCTCATTTCCTCTACTATGGTTGAGTTTTTAGTTTGGAAGTTTGTATATTTGCAAGCTATTCCTTCCAAACAACAATTTTTGGACACCTAAAAGAGTAAGTTATATAAAGAAAATAACAAGAAATTTTGTAACGATCAAATCAAGAAACTTGAATTAGAAAAGAACAATATTATGTATTTATGACGGGCTTCTAGCTAAGTCCGGACTACTTAAACAAAAAAAGAGTAGTATTGATTAAATTAGCAAGRTTCACAAAAACATAAAAACAAATAAGATGCAAACATTACAAATAAATCTTAATACCTTATTATATCATAACAGTAACAAACAACAATGCACACCTGAAACTAAGCCCTCCAACCAAATTAACCCAAAATTATTCCAATTCCAATAGCTACAATAAGCACTACACTAGGGCTCAAAGTAGTGARACCCATGGAAAACGATTTGTTGTTGGTACTCCCCGGAGTTGGGGCATCAGCTGCTAGTGGGCTTGGTCCGGTGTCGCTCGAAGGTGAGCCCYAAGGTGAAGGAGAAGGAGTTGGTGGTGAGGGCTTCGAAGTAGGAGCCGGAACCGAATGACTTGGACTAGGAGTAGGAGGAAACTTCATAGGCCTAACAGCAAGGACCACAATAATAAGTTTTTGGCCTTTGTTACACTGAGCTTGAGTGCCACTAATGAAGAGGTGTGGCCCAGATCTTTCAAATTTGAAGTTTGGTTCGGCTTCAGTTATAGACTTGATTGGGTTTTTGACGTTGCATTGGTTGTAGTTCTCCCTTGTTACTTGCAAAGCTGAGTCATTCCCTTTCTTGAAAATAAATGCTTTTCCAAAAATTATAAATAAAAAAATAAATAACCATATTTCATTATTAARAAAACCCATAAATTCTATTATTAACTCAAATATAGACTATTACTACCAAGTATGATTACCATCCTACAATATTCACTGCGTGAAAAACTCCAATCATTTCATACATTCATGATTGTTAACATAAAATGCGTAAATTTTATGATACAATTGGTTGTACCGTGTAGCCACACTCATTTTTCATGGTGTCCCATCAAGCATGGAGATACAAGATATGAAAATGAGAGAAATTGTAGTGTACAACTGTTGATACAACGAATATCCTTATTAAGAAGACTCCAACCATGTTTGGAATTTTATTTCCTTTAGTGACTATGATGTTAAATGTGG
This sequence comes from Bassia scoparia, assembly GCA_008642245.1. Lineage (NCBI taxonomy): Eukaryota > Viridiplantae > Streptophyta > Magnoliopsida > Caryophyllales > Amaranthaceae > Bassia > Bassia scoparia. The sequence continues at coordinate 37,562 of SNQN01001475.1, forward strand.
ATCCAACATGTGAACCAATAAGCTATTAGCTCTTCCATATGATGATGTACTATCCATTCTCGTATTTTAATTAACTCTTAAATACGTATTGAAACTTTATGTTCAGTAATGTGAATTTGTTGAATTCATTTCTATTTTGACATCAACTCACGTCATAAAAAATTTCGATCTGATATTAATATATTTAATGTTTTGACTTATATATTTAACTTTTAAAATATTTGTATCAAGAATTAATGCATAAACAACTCTAGTATCCCCTTTTATTATTTGTACCAATGACGTGATAATAATGTGACATTTAAAAATTATAGGAGTATTTTTTAAGATATACAAAAAAAAGATGTATTTTTGTTTTGAATTTTTTATTGGGTTTCAAACAAAAAAAGAAGAAAGAATAACTAGAAGCTCAATCTTTCCCCCTTTATAAACTTTGTTATTGAACTTTTAAAAATTATTTCTCATATCAAGACATGAAAACTTTGATTTATTTATCATTTATCTACCAAGAAATAATATAAACAACACTACATACTTACACTAGTATCCGCTTTATTTTCTTGTACCAATGACTTCAAAGTAATGTGTACTTCCAACATTTATATTTTTTTWAAAATGTATATGAAAATGAAAGTAAACAGATATGTAAAAAATAGTACATATCAATTTAAACCGACTACTTGTACTCCCTCTGTTTCATGAAGATCATGCCAGTTACTATTCGTACGCTTCCCAATGCATATTTTGTATCGTTTATATCTTTAGTTACACATTTGGGAAAATTATAACAATTGAATATTAATAATCTATTCATTAATACGAATCAAACAAGACTCCACATAACTATATTTATAACTATACATTGATAATTATTTACAATATTCTCTTCACTTGTGAATAGTGAAATAAACGGGTGTGGCATGAACTTCATGGAACGGAGGGAGTATTTTCAAACAAAAAAAAAATTAAAAAAATCCTACTACTAGTATTTGTATAGCTCCTGTCTCTTATACACATCTAGATGTGTATAAGAGACAGGTATAGCTCTTATTGAATGAATTCATCATTCACAAATTACTTTTAAACCTTCTTCTCCATATCTTTTCTTTCCTCCCTTGCAAATATGAATTTCTTTTATGTCTAATGAAATTTTGTGCCTTTTCTTTATAAAACTATTTTTTTTTAAAAAAAGCATTAATAATCTTCTAATAATTCAAGCATTCAACTACTATTTTGACAACACAAAATAAATTATCAAATCAGGTAAAATAACTTTAGACATCGCATGTGCCTAAAACTAGTTAGCAATAACCGATTAATAGTTTAACAAGAATACTAAAATAATAAAAGATAGAGTATAAAAWTGAAGAGGAACTTACAAAGGGTATCATTCACTTGAAACCTGTTTCTTTGAGCCCAATGACTATAACTTTCAGATGGATTCAACACCCACCCATCTCTTCCGCCAACCTCAAACTTCAACCCTTGAGTTAAATTCACTACAAAAATAAACCCAAAAATCAAGCACAAAGAACAAATTTTAACTCCCATTGCAACTAAAAATATTTGATTAATAGTTAATTTTGCAAAGAGAATGTGATTAAGTATTTCTTTTTTTAATATGGAAATGGAAGATGAATATATATTGTAAAATTGGGTGCAAAATGTGATCAAAGCATAAGGAAAGTATTGCATTGGAACATTATTTATATGGGAAAGAAATCACGAGGTTGCCGTTTCAAAATGATTAGTTGCAATTTTTTGTAATTACTCATAATTGGAAATTTTAAATTGCAGTGTCAATTTAAGGGAAAATTTTACCATATATTATGTGTGTTACACTATATATTACTAGTATCTTGTGCACACGATGTGTGCATGACAGCATGAGTAATGTTKATTTATATTATTGATATTTTGGTTTCCAATTGTAAAGTGGAAGATTAATGCATGTAAATATTTGATTGATCGAGAAACTAATGGAAACTTACCTAATAAGTTTAAATTTTTATCACAAATTTGCATTGGTTTGTGTTTTTGATTGGATTCTTTATTTTACTATTTTATAATGCTACCCATACATAATAAATAGAGATAAATATTTAGTGAGAGTAATTTACTAAAATCACATCGATGCCATATGAATGACAATTCCAACCTCATACACTTTATTTTGGGTGGACACCGCAACTACCGCCACCTCCTCCTTCCCTTGTATAATAGAGAACACTTTATACTTAATTTGTGAATATTGTTGGCCCTACACGTCTCCATGTCTTATACATGCAACGGTCTAAAAGATGTGTAATCTAAATCTTACAAATTTAAAAGTTTTTCTTAAATTAAAATTTATGTATTAATTAATGGTATTCTACAAATTTGAATCGAGAATTATGTTTAACCTTCCCTGTATAGCAGTCGGTAGTACTTATTAGGAGATATATAATGATTAATTACATTCTTACTATAGAAGGAAAAAAAATTGTATTATTATTAGTTTTAATATTTTTACTCTCCCTAATAGGATATCACCTAGTGAATTGCAGAATATAACCGATTTTATTTAGCTATGGGTAGAACTATACATTTTTGTGCTCATTATAAAATTAATATATTTAAAAACTTCTAAAAATTCYTTAATTATTTAGAGTTGCATATGAAATAAGAAATATGTGCCATAATATGTAGCTCTAAGTACAATCGGTTGTAATTCTCTCTCTAGATTTTTAGAAAGAGATGTTCCSTCTATGGTTTCTTCTCTTCGGGGGGTTTTTGCTTCTCTTTYAAGGTTTTGAGCCCCTATTTCGAGCTATCTTCTTCTTCTTTTATCTCGTTTGGTGCCACTTTCAGGCGTCGGTCRGCTGCCGCTTTTCTCTTCTTCTCTCGGACTCCCTCTCGCCTCTTTTGAAACTAATAGGAGGCCGCTACGCTTGGGATTTTTGTTTTAACCCTCCCTTATTACCAGTGTGTCGCCCTTCATCGATTCCTTCGAAGTTTGTTTGGTAGCCGGTCGTTGGGTAACGTTATTTTGGATGTACATTTGTCTTCGTGTGGGGACTTAAGGTTGGCTTTGGCTTTCTTTTGGTTTTGTTTCCAAGTAGTGTGTGGTGGTTGTGTTGGTCCGATTTTGGGGTGGTTCTCAAGGGTGGATGTTGTCGAGTTGGGGGTCTCAGGCGGTGGTGGATGTTTTTGCATTCGATCTTCAGGCAGGTTGAYACGTGGTTGCAGTCGGGTGGAGGCTTAATTAGTTTGGAGCCTAGTCTAGATCTAGTTTGTTTCTCCGATGTTTGGGTGGTTCTATTGAGCGAGACGGCTGATTGGGTTCTACTTCGCTTCTTTGGGTGCCACTTTTAGTTTAATTTGTTATTTTATCTTTGTTTTAGTTTCTTTGTCCTTGTTGTTTTTCTCTTGTGGTTATCTTTGGTRTTTACCCTATTTCATAAATAAGATTAGTGTGMATATTTCTTGGTGGTTTTGATCAGTTGCTTGAATAGTAGCTATATTAGTCTACAGAACGTAATGGAGGCAACAACACGATTGGCTGGATCAAGGGGATTGTTTTKTTCTCGCAACTACATTCAGATGATAGGCGCTCTCTCAGAAGGCTGTATTTGTCAACGTACCAATGAGAGTCGGCCCATGTTAAAGARCAGAGTAGTTATCGTAGTATTATTGATTATGTTTTCCGATCCATTTGATTTGGTRGGATTGTAGTTTCTTTGTTTTTTTATTACCGCTTGTGGATGTTGTATGGCTATTTAATTAATAAATWATGAGAAATTCRAGTTGTACCACTCAGTTTTCGTAGTTTCCATTTCGTACCATTACTATTATTTTTATCCAAATTATACCACTAAATTTGTATCCTAATGTAAACCCCTGTTAGGGGACTATTAGTTTGCTCCAATGATATGCATTGAACCAGTTTATTTGATTCCCTTTGTGACTTAAAATATTTCCTCCATTATCATCTTATATATACCCCTTCAACACTTTGAAACTTCATTACTACTATTCATCCTCCATATTTTCATTCTCACACATATCACTCTTTACACTCTCACTAACCATAGATTACAAGAGCTCTTCTTCCATCGGTGTTGTTCGAGGWCCCAAATTTGTTAGAGGCAATTAGGTGTGGGTTGTTGCATGCCAATACTATATTCCAACGAAATTCATGGAGATGGAAATTTCTAAAACTTCCTCTAACACTATTAGACTTTTCTATAAGTGCATGCGATGTGGTAAATTCTTTTAGGTGGGTGATTGTCTATCACACAACAATGACGCAAATACAACAACAATACAAATAAACCACCGATTACTATACACAAATACAACAWCAATTATGCAAATAATACAATAGATAATGTAAAATGAAACACAAAATTACGAAAAAAGAAGAGTGAGATAAAATTCATACAAAATTAAGGCTAGGAATCACAACAAATTACATCAATGAAAGTAAACAAAGGAAGCAAAAAAGGTAAACAAGCTACTTTGTATCGGTTGATGAACGAAAAAACACCACCTCACCAAGTCAAAGGTGGATACCCTGGCCCAGGCAATGCGAATCTCAGATGAGTATATCACCCTGGAGGAGTTCAACAAGACTACGGCACCAGGTGGAACTGCAGCTCCAAAAAAGGAGGAAAA
>SNQN01001475.1:42242-94628 GCA_008642245.1 Bassia scoparia
TGGAGAGATAACTCTGTTTCTTGAGCCCAATGACTATAACTTTCAGATGGATTCAACACCCACCCATCTCTTCCGCCAACCTCAAACTTCAACCTTGAGTAAATTCACTACAAAAATAACCCAAAAATCAAGCACAAAGAAAATTATTATCTCCATTGCAACTAAAAATATTAATTAATAGTTAATTTTGCAAAGAGAATGTGATTAAGTATTTCTTTTTAATATGGAAATGGAAGATGATATATATATGTAAATTGGGTGCAAAATGTGATCAAAGCATAAGGAAAGTATTGCATTGGAACATTATTTATATGGAAAGAAATCACGAGGTTGCCGTTTCAAAATGATTAGTTGCAATTTTTTGTAATTACTCATAATTGGAAATTTTAAATTGCAGTGTCAATTTAAGGGAAATTTTACCATATATTATGTGTGTTACACTATATATTACTAGTTATCTTGTGCACACGATGTGTGCATGACAGCATGAGTAATGTTCATTTATATTATGATATTTGGTTCCAATTGTAAAGTGAAAGATTAATGCATGTAAATATTTGATTGATCGAGAAACTAATGGAAACTTACCTAATAAGTTTAAATTTTATCACAATTTGCATTGGTTTGTGTTTTTTGATTGGATTCTTTATTTTACTATTTTATAATGCTACCATACATAATAAATAGAGATAAATATTTATGAGAGTAATTTACTAAAATCACATCGATGCATATGAATGACAATTCCAACCTCATACACTTTATTTGTGGGTGGAACACGCAACTACGCCACCTCCTCCTTCCCTTGTATAATAGAGAACACTTTATACTTAATTTGTGAATATTGTTGCCTACACGTCTCCATGTCTTATACATGCAACGGTCTAAAAGATGTGTAATCTAAATCTTACAAATTTAAAAGTTTCTCTTAAATTAAAATTTATGTATAATTAATGGTATTCTACAAATTTGAATCGAGATTTATGTTTAACCTTCCCTGTATAGTAGTCGGTAGTATTTATTAGGAGATATATATGATTAATTACATTCTTACTATAGAAGGAAAAAAATTGTATTATTATTAGTTTTAAATATTTTACTCTCCCCTAATAGGATATCACCTAGTGAATTGCAGAATATAACCGATTTTATTAGCTATGGGTAGACTATACATTTTGTGCTCATTATAAATTAATATATTTAAAAACTTCTAAAAATTCGTTAATTATTTAGAGTTGCATATGAAATAAGAAATATGTGCCATAATATGTAGCTCTAAGTACAATCGGTTGTAATTCTCTCTCTAGATTTTAGAAAGAGATGTTCCCTCTATGGTTTCTTCTCTCGGGGGGTTTTTGCTTCTCTTAAAAGGTTTTGAGCCCCTATTTCGAGCTATCTTTTCTTCTTTTATCTCGTTTGGTGCACTTTCAGGCGTCGGTCCGCTGCCGCTTTTCCTTCTTCTCTCGGACTCCCTCTCGCCTCTTTTGAAACTAATAGGAGGCCGCTACGCTGGGATTTTTGTTTTAACCCTCCTTATTACCAGTGTGTCCCCTTCATCGATTCCTTCGAAGTTTGTTTGGTAGCCGGTCGTTGGGTAACGTATTTTGGATGTACATTTGTCTTCGTGTGGGGACTTAAGGTTGGCTTTGGCTTTCTTTTGGTTTTGTTTCCAAGTAGTGTGTGGTGGTTGTGTTGGTCCGATTTTGGGGTGGTTCTCAAGGGTGGATGTTGTCGAGTTGGGGTCTCAGGCGGTGGTGGATGTTTTTGCATTCGATCTTCAGGCAGGTTGAAACGTGGTTGCAGTCGGGTGGAGGCTTAATTAGTTTGGAGCCTAGTCTAGATCTAGTTTGTTTCTCCGATGTTTGGTGGTTCTATTGAGCGAGACGGCTGATTGGGTTCTACTTCGCTTCTTTGGGTCACTTTTAGTTAATTTGTTATTTTATCTTTGTTTTAGTTTCTTTGTCCTTGTTGTTTTTCTCTTGTGGTTATCTTTGGTCTTTTACCCTATTTCATAAATAAGATTAGTGTGTATATTTCTTGTGGTTTTGATCAGTTGCTTGAATAGTAGCTATATTAGTCTACAGAACGTAATGGAGGCAACACAACGATTGGCTGGATCAAGGGGATTGTTTTTCTCGCAACTACATTCAGATGATAGGCGCTCTCTCAGAAGGCTGTATTTGTCAACGTACCAATGAGAGTCGGCCATGTTAAAGATCAGAGTAGTTATCGTAGTATTATTGATATGTTTCCGATCCATTTGATTTGTCGGATTGTAGTTTCTTTGTTTTTTTTTACCGCTTGTGGATGTTGTATGGCTATTTAATTAATAAATAATGAGAAATTCCAGTTGTACCACTCAGTTTTCGTAGTTTCCATTTCGTACCATTACTATATTTTTATCCAAATTATACCACTAAATTGTATCCTATGTAAACCCTGTTAGGGGACTATTAGTTGCTCCAATGATATGCATTGAACCAGTTTATTTGATTCCCTTTGTGACTTAAAATATTTCCTCCATTTCATCTTATATATACCCCTTCAACACTTTGAAACTTCATTACTACTATTCATCCTCCATATTTTCATTCTCACACATATCACTCTTTACACTCCTCACTAACCATAGATTACAAGAGCTCTTCTTCCATCGGTGTTGTTCGAGGTCCCAAATTTGTTAGAGGCAATTAGGTGTGGGTTGTTGCATGCCAATACTATATTCCAACGAAATTCATGGAGATGGAAATTTCTAAAACTTCCTCTAACACTATTAGACTTTTCTATAAGTGCATGCGATGTGGTAAATTCTTTAGGTGGTGATTGTCTATCACACAACAATGACGCAAATACAACAACAATAACAAATAAACCACCGATTACTATACACAAATACAACAACAATTATGCAAATAATAATAGATAATGTAAATGAAACACAAAATTACGAAAAAGAAGAGTGAGATAAAATTCATACAAATTAAGCTAGGAATCACAACAAATTACATCAATGAAAGTAAACAAAGGAAGCAAAAAGGTAAACAAGCTACTTTGTATCGGTTGATGAACGAAAAACATTTGGTCAACAATAGAGCAGAAGAACATAGAAAGGCAGTGCTTGAAGAAGGAAGAAGGCGAAACTTTGTAGGGTTGGTGACTTGGTGGGTATTAAATGTGATTTAATTACAACTTGAAGGTGCTACTAACCCTAAACTAATGTGAATTAACATAACACTAACAATCTCTAACAGAGGTTTATAGTTGCATTAGGACAAAAATTTAGTTGTATAATCTTGATATATAATAATAGTAATAATAATAATAATAAATAATAATAATAATATAATAATAATAATATAATATATAAATAATAATAATAATAATAATAATAATAATAAAATAATAAAATTAATAATAATAATAATAATAATAATAATAATAATAATAATAATAATAATAATAATAATAATAATAATAATAATAATAATAATAATAATAATAATAGTAATAATAATAATAATAATAATAATAATAATGGTATGAAATGAAAAGCGCAAAACCTAAGTGGTATGAAATGGAATATCCCATGAATAATTAATTTATCTTCCCTTTAAAAAAGTACAATTGCTTGCACCATACACATGAGTTATTTAAGCTAGCATAGTAGCATATATAGCTAATTATTTACACTTGAAGATACTAATTGTTTGGCAACTAGGTCAATAATTTTTAAAATTGTTATTTCCTTCCAATTATCAATTTATCACTACTAGTTTTTTGGGCAGGCGATGCTTGCGACAACTTTCATCTTAAATTTTGTCTGAAAGTATCAATGATTTGATCAGACATTGATTTAAGAGAGTAATTTACTATCAATTAATAATATAATAATGTACATGATAATGCATTATTGCTAACTTTTATTTACTGTGGTTAAAAATTGTGAATCACAATGAAAATCATTTGATGGTTGTGTGATGTCCAATATGCTCAACGTTGGACTTCCTTGTTTATAGAGAGTGAACTCTATTAAAAATTGTATTTAACTTTTATTTTTTTAGACAATACTAGATTTTTGCATAGTTATATAATTTTAAAATTATTATTAAAAAAAATTTGTTCAAGTTATATGTTTTATTATCTTTTCAAGTTTTTTTTATTTAAATGATCATTAAATTTTTTATGTTTATTAATTGATTCTTGTTTTTCAAAATTAAATTACATGTATTCTATATTAAAATGGGAGCTAGAGCAGCGCATGTTTAGAAATGCAGGCAACTTTCCTTATTAAAGATGGACAATATATTTTTCTCAAACTTCATTTATATTGAAACATGTGATGCATAAATACGGTTTTTAAAAAGTCATATCATTCAGAGTATTATTGTCATTTAAGAGGGGGGAACACCATTGCTCCCTAGGGGTGTACAAATCGGATTATCCGATCCGATTCGAAAATCTGGATATCCAAAATTTTCGGATCGGAGAAATACCGATCCGAATCCGATCCGAAAATTTCTGGATATCCGAACTATTATTTTTCGATCCGAATCCAATCCGATATCCGAAATTTCGGATCGGATATCCGAAATTTCGGATCAGATCTATCAGATCACGTATCGAATGTATATATTTTTACTTATTTTTCTTTTATTTTCCCATATTAAATTATTTTTTAATAAAAAAATCGAATATTTCGGATATCCGAAATATCTGAAAGTGCGAAAATTCCGATCCGAATCCGATCCGAAATATCTGAAACCTTGAAAACCGGATCGGATATTCGATTTTTCGAATCGGATCTGGCGGATCACGGAACGGATTGATCGGATCGGATAATTTTGAACACCCCTATTGCTCCCCCCTGTCCCTTATGTAATAGAAATTAAGATGTAACAAAGAAAGAGTACTCTTTCATGGAAAAGATACTACAATGAGCAAAAGTCAGACATATAACTATAACAAATTGAATTGTAGTGTATGTGTATTTGAATAAACCTTTTTAATGCAAATCAAATAGTCTAGGTGAACATAACTATTGATATGCTACCCACATATTAAGAATTTGCTTTATTTATCTCAATTAAATTAATTTAGATAATTTGAAGTGAGAGAATTGAATTCTATTGCCATATTTTTAATCTCTTTAAATTAATTTTTCATTGTTCTAAATAAGTCATTAATTAAGTCACAAATTGTATATAGCTAGTTTCCTCTTTAATGTTGATGTCAGAAAAGAATAGTAGGCAATTTGGCATATGTAATAGAGATTATATAAGGGAAAGAGGGAGGCGGTGACGGTGACGGTGGTGTCCACCTAAATTTAACCTTTTACCCTTAGTAACGTTTCTTAATTCTTTATTTTAGTAAGATTATTTCAGTAATTGAATATATTATAATTCAGTGGGATTACACTACTATCTTTACTAAATCTTCTTTACTAATAATTTTTGAGTAAGACTATTTGAATAAATTGGACATACTATTATCTTGTGAGGTTACCGTACACTTCACATGCATAGAAAACTAGTCTATCTCTATCATATAAGCCAAGGGGGAGCTATGGTGTCCCCACAACAAGAAAAACATGCTCGGGCGACCGACATTAGCGACCGATTTTGGTCGCTAACACCATTTAGCGACCGATTTTCGGTCGCTAACACCATTTAGCGACCGATTTTCGATCACTAAAAACATTTAGCGACCGAATTTCGGTCGCTAACGTCGGTCTCTTTTTTATAGTCGCAAAAAAAATGAGCGGCTGAAAATCGGTCGCTAAACATTTAGCGACCGATTTTGCGATCGATTTTTTATTAAGAAAATGGCAAAATTTTAGAGGCAAGAGAGAATTAGCGATCGATTTTTCGGTCGCTAAATCGATCTCTAATAATTAGCGACCGAAAAAGCGGTCACTAATTCTCTTTAGCGACCGAAAAAGCGGTCGCTAATTCTCTTTAGTGACCGAAAAATCACAATCATGCCTTGAATAGCGTGATTCTCTCTTGCTTATAAATAGGGAGCTCTTCTATTCATTTCACAATCTTTGGACGGGCATTCTCTCTTTCTCTCTCTCTCTCTCTCATTCTCTCTCACAAACACTCAAACACTTTTTTTTAAAGGTTCTTTCGCACTACTAGAAAAATGGAATAAATCACCATTTTTAAGAGACCATTAGAGTGATTAGACCGGTTTCTTAGTTTAAGAAATCGGGTATTGAAAAAAATCGGTCTTTTATAGTTCATTTAAGAAACTGATTTTTCTATCACCGGTTTCAACGGTATAGCACAAGTGGACCCCACTTAGATAAGGAAGTCGGTTAAGCAAAAAAGAAAAAGCACATATCTTATTTGGTTATTTCTAGGCGGTTGTTCTATTTATTTCTCTTGATTGTTTCTGACACATACATATTATACTTTCTTTCTTTCTCTCTTCTCCCTTTCTCTGTCATCTCTTTCCATTTCTAGTGTCTTCTTTTCATCACTCCTTTCCTCTTTTTCTATCCCTTCATTTCATATCCATTTCTCAATTTGTGTACTCAACTTTTTTTGATCTAAATTCTTTTCAAAGTCAATCAAAATCGAACAAATTCGAAGTAAATTGGAGTTAGGACGTCTTCTTGGTTCGTTTCACATCTTTACTTTTTTTGTTTGTTTTTCAATTTATTTATTTTAGTTTTTGTTTCTATTTTTTTTCAATTGAAACAAACAACGCTTAAAGAATTTTTTTAATTGGTTGATTTTTTTTCGTTTTTTTTCATTTTTACTAGGATTATTGCTCTAGATTTCAAGCTTTTTATCATTGATTTTATAGATCTACGGTTTTTTTAAATAATTTTTTTTACTTTTTTTTGGATTTTTTTCCGATATCGTTTTCGAGCGTTTTGTTCTAGTAGTATTTTGGGTTTTTGTTTTCACATTTGAATTTAGTTATTGGATTTTGATTTTGTAAAATTCAAGAATTTTCCGTTTTTTTTCCAGAATTTTCGACTCATTTGTCTAATTTTTGATCTATAAACCAAAATAATTTCCAGGTTTTTTATTTAGGTTTTTCTAGAAATTTTCCGATTTTTTTTTTATTTTTAGATTTTTATTCTGTTAGTATGGTTGTTGATTTTTTTTCTGGTTTTTAGATTTTATTGGGATAATAGCAAGCCAGATATCCTTCATTTACATTTTTACCATTTCATGTATGAGGTTTATTATATGAGACTTGACAGAGTAACTCAATTATGCGCATTTTCAATATTCTTTTTTCTTCAAAATTTTCATCTTATTGAGAAATTAAAAATGAATGGACTTCTAAGTGGATCCACATGATTGTAGCATAGTTTGGTTTCCAAGATTATATGCCTGAATGACGGTTTGGTCTGAAAATTGATGTGTCTGATTGTTCGTTGTATTGTTTATTTATGTGGAAATTTTTGTTTGTAGTTTTTTTTAACTCATTTTTTTAAATATCTTTTTGCAGGTAAAAAAAATAACTTTGAATTCGAAGAGAACACCCGTAATGAAGAATAATTTTTATAGGCATTAAATTATTTGTAATTTTTGGATACGTAGCTTATTGTTTTAAATATAATCGACTCTGTATTTATTAAGATATAAGATATTTAGATATTAATTTGAGATTTTATGGTTTCTATTTCCAATTTGGTAGGTGAAGTGTGACGGTCACACCTCACCTACCTTATTTATAAAAATTTAAAATTACTATAAGTGACCAGTTCTTAGTCAAAATCGGTCTCTTATGTAAGTCAGAAAGGTTATATTTGAAACTATAACCGATCTCTTTGATTCAAATAAGAGATCGGTTATGACATGTAACCAGTTTCTTTGATCTATTTAAGAGACTACAAAAATAACCGGTCTCTTTGTTCGATTTAAGAGACCGCAAAAAATAACCAGTCTCTTTACCTAAGAGCCCTATCACCTTGAGACCGGTAGTTTTGCGGTCTCTTTGGCCTTTTTCAACCGATCTCTTAGGCTTTTTTTTAGTAGTGTCGCAACAGACCTACGAGGTTTTCAAGGGTTCTAAAGGTTCGACAAGGGTTCCTAAGGGTCCGAAGCAACATCCTTGGTCTTCGACATCGTGTTTCGAGGTAGGTTTAAGGCCAATGTCTCAATTCTAAAGCCCCTTTTGCATGCTTGTTTAGAAATTCGATTTTCTCTGTAATTTGCATGTAATACTGATTAACAAAAAACTTTAAATTCCTTAAGGCATAACTTTAAATGCCTCGTACGATTGCTTGCATGCTTGTTTCATAACCATAATATGCTTTAACAAAGACCTGCAAATTTCGTGTTTCACGCGTAATATGATAATTATGGACAACCGGCATTAGGCTCCTGGAATATGGAATTAACAACAAATGCCACAACAAACTAGACACTATTTGCATAGTATTCTGTTAAACAACCCGCCTAGAAATTTTGAATGCTTAGGGTTTAAAACGGAAAATTGTTTGTTGTTGTCTTTCGGACAATGAACTCGCAATAACTGAGTAGAGGTCGCTAGATGGGGGGGGGGGGGGGGGTGTGCACTACTTCACGCTTACCCTTTTCCCCTAATATAGACTTTTGGTGCACTACCAGACATGGAGTCCTTCTCTTTACTTTATGCAATTATAGGCAAGGCTTAAAACGGGTTCTGCAGCTTCCCAAAAGAAGTGTGGTATCAATTTCCTCTACTCATTTCGAGTATAAACACACAACTCCAAGCATTCTCACAATATGCAATAGCAAGAATTCAATTCTAGCAAACAAACCGTGCCGCTCTTAAAATGTACCCCCCGGAGTAGAGGGACCGGACCTACTCTGGCCCGGTGACGCCCCGGCGCCCGTACAGTTTTCTGGCGACTTCACTGGGGATTTTTACTAAAGCTATTACCTTTAGTGATGTGTGGGCAATACTCAAATTGTTATGCGATTTTAGCGTCCTTAAGATGGCATTGTGTTTTAGTCATCCTACATTACACGAAAGTTAGATCGTTGGCATTGAGTTTCCGATTTCTAGGCATCACGCCTCATATAAGATTGGCACTGGTGCACTTCTTATGTAACCAATTTTGAAGCTTGATGCCCATCCCCACCATGACGCACGGATGCGTGCACTACAAAGCCGTAATGGTTTAGCCCTCATTTGATCATCACAGCGAGCTGGATGTGTTAAGGATCGTTCTGAGCCTAGTCAAGGGACCTTGTTGGACACCCCGGATTCACCTGTTCAATAACGTAGCAACTGACTCTAGGTGGTTGGACTTTTGTTTTTCTTTTGCATATAGGGTTCATGCTAGCGTGACAACGTGCTACGTGCTTTTAGACTAAGGACCCTAGCTTTGCATTCATAATAAACAAGTCATTGAGTCATGTAACTGTCCTCATATAGCAAGGTGATCATTCCTTAGGCATCGTAATGTCGAAGTGGTTCTAAACTAGATACATTAGGCATTGCGTCTTTGTTGAGTCATACAATTGTAAACGGACGTCGGACCTTTGAACTTCGCCTTTAAAAAAAACTAAAAAAAATGAAAAAAATAATGACAAAAAAAGTGAAAAATAAAAATAAACGGCTAATTTCTGGCGTTCATGGACTTTTACATTTTTGAGTCAGTTAATAGGCAAGGGATTGATCACCCCTAAGACATGCATTGCATCACTAGTTGATTCGACATGGAACTTAACTTTTGGTCCATGTGCAAATAGGGTAGGCACAACGGTTGAGCTCGTAGATATAGGGTTCGTTCCACGGTTCTCAATCAGCACTCCGTCAATCAACACCATTCCACTAATGGATAGTAAAGACACTCGAATGGACCTGAACGTAGCTGATCTGAATGAGACCCTCAACTCATTGGCTTCTCGAGTCGCTCACCTAGAGAAGCCCAACATTCAGGTCCTCGAAATTCTTGAGGAAGTGATCCATGGCATCCTTGAGCACTATGTAGATCGGGTTCTGTCCAAAGGAGAAGTAACTTATTAAGATAACAATTTGCAAGAATTAGTTAGCGAGAATGACACTGAACCAAAGCCAGCAACTAATATGGTGGAGGTCATCACTTCTCACATGAACAAAAGCAATGAAGAGGATCGATGATTCTCTTAAAAGCAAGACTATGGTGAAGGCACCTGCGATTCACAACAAGTGCAAATACACTAGGATAGGCTTGCCCTATGCCCAAGCTCTTGAGCACCTCAAGGCGATTGGCTTCATTACTCTAAAAGGCCCTACTCCAAATCCTCCTTTGGAGAAAAGGCCTCCTAAATGGAGCATAAACAAGTTTTACAAATTCCAGAAAGGACATGGCCATGACAGCGAAGAATGCCATACATTGAGGGAAGCAGTCCATGACTTGATAGACAGTGGTTGTCTCCCTTCTCTCAAAGGCCCCAAACAACATGCCCAGGTACCCGTGATAGAAGAAGACGAGGATTCCTTCGATCCTACCGCTCTCATTGCACCAATGAGACAACCATTTCCTCAACTGGTCAAACCGCACCTCTTCCATCACATCAACGACATATGGGACATCATTGACGAAAAGGTTTACAGAGATGGGGATAAGTTTCTATACTACAAATTCCCGGAGTACTTTGAATGGCAATTAGTATCAAGACTCGAGATTTTCAGCAACTACAACTTTGTAGATGGGGATCCTGTCCCCACAAGCGAGACATCTGCCCTAGATGGCCTTAAAGCACAAGGTTTGGGAATCATGTTTGGCCAAGAAATCAACCCTCTAGTTGAACAAGATGTTTTCATGGTAATGACTAAGGAAGCAATCGATCCCACCACTATCATCACACCAGTCAAAGGCTTGGTTAATGGTTGGCGCAAAACCCTGAAGATAACTACTCTAGGAGGCAAGGTCATCAAGTGCACCATGGGAGAAGGACCAATGCTCGAGGGTTCTGAATCTGAGATTGAGTCTTAGTCTAGTGTTGTAGAAACTAGGATAGCTAGTCCTAGGAAGTGTCCTCTTGTGTTTGTAAAGGAGCCTAGTATCCCCCTCTCCCTTGTCAACCAAGTCTCTTCGGAGACAAACTTATATGTACTCTCTTCAGATTTTAATAACATGCTCCTTTCTGCTTACTCCTCTTTTCCTTCTTATGATTGCTTTAATTCACAACTCAAAAACAAACAAAATAACAATGAGTTATTAAAGGCAATGGAAGAGCACGAAAAGAAAACTTCCATCATTGAGCAAACATAAAAGGTAGACATCTCCGACAACGACACGGCACGGGAGATACAGATTGGTGTGACACTGAGTCCGCAAGAAAGGGATGAACTAGTTACGACACTGAAAGAGTTTCAGGATGTTTTTGCTTGGTCCTACCAAGACATGCCAGGGATTGATCCACACATCGCACAACACAGAATTCCGCTCATAGAAGGGGCTAAACAAGTCAAACAAAAGCTCCGACGTATAAACCCATATGTTGCCCTTAACATTCGGCAGGAAATCATCAAACAACACAATGCAGGTTTCATTAAGGTCGTCAATTACCCTCAATGGATAGCAAACGTGGTTCCAGTACCTAAGAAAGATGGACGAGTTGGAATCTGTGTAGAATTTCGTGACTTGAACAAAGCAAGTCCGAAAGACGACTTCCCTCTACCACACAAAGGCCTTCTCATAGACAACACAACTGATCATGTCTTACTCTCATTCATGGATGGGTATGCAGGGTATAATCAAGTCAAAATGGCCGAAGAAGACATGAAAAAGACAACCTTCACCACTCAGTGGGGGCTATACTGCTACACCGTGATGCCTATTGGTCTCAAAAATGCAAGCGTCACAAACTAATGAGCTGCCACTACTCTACTTCATGACATGATACACAAAGAAGTGGAAGTCTATGTCGACGATATGATCGTCAAGTCAAAAGACCGCGAAGGACATACCCTTGCACTAAGGAAGCTCTTCCAGAGACTCCAACAATTCAGCATGCGTCTCAACTTGCAAAAATGCGCATTCGGGGTCACTTTAGGCAAGCTCTTAGGTTTCATCATCAGCTCTCGAGGCATCAAGATCGATCCAACAAAGATCAAACAAATCATGTCACTTAGGACACCGCAAAATGAAAAGGAGATCCAAGGGTTCTTGGGTCAACTCCAGTACATTAGCGGGTTCATATCCAAGCTCACAATGGTCTGTGAACCCATCTTCAAGAAACTGATGAAAGGTTCACCCAAGAAATGGGATGATAGTTGCAAACAAGCTTTCGATAGGATCAAGGAATACCTCACCAATCCTCCTATGATAGCTCCAGCTCGCCCTGGGCATCCGTTACGGCTCTATCTTACAGCAACAAGCACCGCCGCTGGAGCAATACTCGCTCAAGAAGTCGACAACAAGGAAAGTGCAATCTACTACCTCAGCAAGAAGATCCTTCCATACGAGGAACTATACTCTGATGTAGAAAAATTATTCTTGGATTTAGTCACGAAGGCTTTGTCATTACTTGCTCACACATATCGTACACATTGTATGCAAAGGAGATCCTTTAAAATACCTCTTTGAAAAGCCAACAGTTAACGGATGAATGTCTAGATGGATGGTTATGCTCACTGAATTTGACCTTAATTTAAGTTCGTGCCTCAAAAACCCATCAAAGGTAGTATTGTCTACATGTTCTTAGGAGATTCTCAAGACGAAGTCCTTCCTGAGGACCTTGACTTTCCCGATGAGGAACTTATGATGACCAAGGAAGGCAGTTGGTCGTTATACTTCGATGGCGCATCTAATAAAAAAGGATGTGGAGTTGGAGTGCTTCTTTGATTCTCGAGGGTGCCAACCTCGGGAAAGGAAACTCATTCCTTTGATTCTTGAGGGTGCCAACCTTGGGTAAAGGAAATTCATTCCTTTGATTCCCGAGGGTGCCATCCTCGGTAAAAGGAGACTCATTCCTTTGATTCTCGAGGGTAACAACCTCGGGAAAAGGAAACTCATTCCTTAGATTCTCGAGGTTACCAACCTCGGGAAAAGGAAAACTAATTCCGATGATTCCCGAGGGTACCAACCTCAAGAAAAGGAAACACATTCCTTTGATTCCCGAGGGTACCAACCTCGGGAAAAGGAAACTCATTTCTTTGATTCCCGAGGGTACCAACCTAGGGAAAAGGAAACTCATTCCTTTGATTCCCGAGGGTGGCATCTCGGGAAAGGAGACTCAGTTCCTTTGATCCTGAGGGTACCAACCTCGGGAAAAGGAAACTCATCTTTGGTTTCTCGGGTACCAACCCTCGAGAAAAGGAAAACTTATTCCTATGATTCCCGAGGTACCAGCCTCGGGAAAAGAAACTCCTTCCTTTGATTCCGAGGGTACCAAACCTCGGAAAAGAAACTTATTCCTTTGATTCCGAGGTTACAATCTCGGAAAAGGAAAACTCATGCCTTAGATCCCGCGCCAACCTCGGGAAAAGAAACTCATCTCCTTTGATTCTCGAGTGTACCAACCTCGGGAAAGAAAACTCATTTCCTTTGATTCCCGAGGGTGCCAACTTGGAAAAGGAAACTCATTCCTTTGATTCCTGAGGGTTGCCTACTTCGGGAAAGGAAATCAATTCCTTTGATCCCGAGGTACAACCTCGGAAGGAGAACTTGTCAATTCTTCACAAGTGTGGTTGTTCGGTTGCTTTTCACTAGGAATTTGATGAGATGAATGTGGACGGTTTTACCACTTTTAATATTTTATTATTAAATTGTACTTGATGACGTCAGAGTAACTGTTCACTTCACTTGGTATATAATAGTGAGTTGGTTAAAATAATTTTCAACATACCACTTTCCAAATTTGGCTTTCTCTCTTTGAAAACTCTCTTCTCTCTCTAAAAAGCTCTCTCCTTTCTCTACAAATTTAGGAAATTTCTCTCTTTTCTCTCTAGACCGTTTAGAAGTCTCCTTTCCTCTCTCTAGATGTTCTTTCTTTTTGAGGATTTCTGTTCAGACTGCTTGGTGATCGTGGACTACCACCGAAGGAATGCGAGACTCTCTCTTTAGGATACTCGAGTAAAGGTCTTGTATTCTTGACTCCCTTGACTTAGTTCTTTTGTTGTGACATGATATAATGGCAAGCTTTCCCTTTAATCTGACCAACTAGTAGTCTGTGTACTCCCCCGACCCAGGGTTTATGTTTTTCTGACTTAGATATTTGTATCAGTATAGGCCTCGGATGATTAGCCGATGTTGACCTTGGTAGAGGAACCCATAGAAGAGCCTGTTGTAGATAACTAAGTAGCTGACCCCAATCCGGGAAGATCCCCCGCGCTAGAAGACCCCCGATTTCGGAATACGTATATGACTTAGTAGATGGTATCCCGATCTTAGATGAAGATCTTCCGAGGGCGCGGTGGATCCGAGTGTTGTACATAGTTAGAACATTTTGGATGCCCCTAAGACCCCACCTTTGACTCCCGAGCGTAGGAGTGAAGAGATTAGAGGTGTCCTATTGCCTTGGCATGTAGGCAGCAGTAGGGTAACAGGAAAGATTGTAAGTTTAGCGTAATTTGTAGATGAATAAGGTGACTTTCAGAACTTGACAGAAATGGCGGGAACGTTGACGTCTGGGCAGGAAGTACCAAATAATAGAGGGAGCCTGGCTTTTTCTACATCGAGAAGCAACTATCAGCAAAAGATTGCTGAAGGAGTTACACTCTGGAGAGCCACAATTCTTTCATTCACCCTAGTACAGGTATTGTAGGACGTGGGCCGTACCCTCGCGTTAATAGCGGCACGCGGCTTGGTATTACATCGAGGTGCTTTGCGTGGGCTTGAGCCACGGAACCCGCACGTGGAGTGCGTTGGGGTAGTATTGTCGAGTAAGGGGAGTCGCCACCGTGGCCTATAAAGGTTATTCACGGACGCCCGAACGTGTGCCAAATTAATGGCCCCACGTTCTGATCCAGTAACCAGTTCGTGGGTTCGGGAACATGGTACGAATCAGATCTGTAACTCCAATTCGCCCGCATGTAGCGCCTCTACTCGGTCTCATTGCAATTCCATTCATCACGGTTATTGAATGTCACATAACTATACATTTTTAGCACTTAGTAGCGTACTAACCCTGAGAATTACTACGAAAGTGGGTTTCTATTATGCACAAGAGACTACCTAAACCTAGAAATTGTGACCACTTTGCATAAATCAAATTGAAAACGGTGCCTAAAACCGGTGTCCATAGTTAATCTGATTTAAAAAAGTGATTCACATAATTTCCGGTCTTTATTTAGCAAATATATAACATAATAAATGTACAACCCATGACAAGTGCGAAGTATATGAATTCCAACCATATATACATAACCAATCTTACCCTGAATGCTGCAAACAAAAACAAATGTTAGTTCGAATAAAAAAACGTGCGAAATGAACTTCCTGCCTTGGATCGCTATACAAAGACAAGAAATTGTTAGTATTGCAAGTGATATAATAATGACAATGAATAAAAAAGAACGAAAACAATGAAAACGTTAACCACTCCTACATATTCATGAATAATTAATAGTGATTTTCTACATTTGTTAATAGATTGAAACTCGTAATAGTTATTAATTAGATTAAGGAAATGAAGAATAAGTGTGTTTAGTTGGCGAGTAATCTCAGAAATAACCTTGTTATCGCTTTGTTGAATTGAAACAAGATCGATGCTTAGAACTCAAGAACGAATGTATTTAGAGTGTGTGAGAGAGTGTATGAGAGCGTGAGAGAGGAAATACGCAAGTTAAGGACGGAGTGAATTGAATAGACGTGTGTTTTCGGAATGAGAGAAGGCACGTATTATAGGCACGAGAGGCACGAGGGGGGAAAAACCCTGCGTATATACGCAGGAGAGCTGCGTATATACGCAGGCCCTCGCGTATATCGCAGGATTATTCTCCGTGTATTTTTTGATTTCCTCCGATTCACATTTTCCATAATACGTGATTTGCCTTGATTCGACGCACCTAGACACCCTTGCTCTGCAAGCAAGGAGTTGGAGGAGTGTTCTAGAAGTTCCACGTATTTCCGGGGTATTTTTTGTGTATTTTTATATTTTTTTGTATTTTCTGCGTATAAAACTTATAAAAATCATAGAAAATATAGAAAAATCAGAAAAATAATCTAAAAATACAGGTGAGCTCAGAAAAATGTGAAGAGTGCAATGAAAAGTGAAATTATGGAGATCACCAATATACATTATTTAAAAATCCTAAAAATAAAATAATTAAGAAAATTTTTATGCCTTTTATTTGTCTTTTGCTCAATAGTCCGGAGTATGACCTTACGTATTTTCACTTTTGTTTTGTATTCAAAGCACTCTTTTCTAAGTCGAACAATTAAACGCGGTAGTATGTTACTTTGTATATTCACTCTTTGTGGGGAGGACATTTTTAGGTGTCTCAGAAGCCCTACTTTGACTGAGTCCTGGAGAGACGATAGTCTCGTAAGAAATGTCAAAGTATTCGAGTCCGGACGGAGAGCAAACTCAAGACGTTTGTGCGACCCTGATCACCCTTTTTCGCCGGTACATGAAAACAAGGGTTAGTTTACCTGTAGCCTGTGTCCCTTGCGTTGATTTGCTTGCTTTGGAATTTTTGTGCGGGAGCAAACTCCAAAACCTGGAAGATGCGTGAACTTCTTGAGCGGAGAAGATTCCAAACCCGAGAGATGCTGACGGAACTTCTGTAGTGGGAGAAATTTCCAAGACCCGAAATGCTGACAGAAACTTCTGTAGCGGGAGAAGATTCCAAGACCCGAAATGTAGTGCTGCGGAACTCTGTACGGGGAAGATTCAAGACCCGAAGATGTGCTGACGGAACTTCTATAGCGGGAGAAGATTCCAAGACCCGAAAGATGTGCTGACGAACTTCTGTTGCGGAGATAGATTCCAAGACCCGAAAGATGTAATTGCTGAGATTTCTGTAGCAGGAGAATCATAAGACCCGAAAGATGGCTGTGCTGGATTTCTTTAGCGGAGAATCAAAAGACCCGAAGAATGTTGTTGCTGGATTTCTGTAGTGGGAGAATCGTCACCCCGAAAGATGCTTGTGCTGGATTTCTGTAGCGAGAGAAATCGTAGACCCGAAGCGTGATATAATTGGGAATTTCGGGTTCGGGAGAAAATTCCAAAACCCGAAGTGTGTAAAGGAGCTGTTGTGTGAGAAGCCCAACTTTGACTGAGTTCGAAGAGACGAAAGTCTCGTAAGACGAAAGTCAAAGTATTCTGATTCCGGGACGGAGGCAACTCAGGACGTTCTAGCATGTAAGATGGGCCCTACCTTGTGTGAGGTGTGCAATGTGCAATGTAACTGTGTTTGTGCAGGATGCATATGCATGATGATGTTTGTATGCTCAAATGATGATTGCTTATGAAGTGCTTCCAATGGTATATGCGTAATGCAAGCCTTTTTTAGATCTAATGCATGGAATGACCAAGGAAATTGACTAATGGTAAGATGCTTTTGGATTGCGGGATGGAGCCGTCTCAAGCCCCCATTCGAGCAAAGGCGATGCTTGTGATTCAAGTGAGCCCCCGACCATGGGGTTAGGTGTATGGAATGGCTTTAATTGGGTGTTGATTGTTAGTTTTAGTGGTGACCCCAGCTTGATCGAGGTTGGGGCAATGGTTGATGAGTAAGGTGAGGCATAGTGAATTTGCGAAGTCATGGTCTGGCCTAGCTTTTTTGGTGTGTAAATGGTAAGGATGAGGTATTAAGATGTGAATTTGATTTGCCCAATCGGTAACTTGAGCTGAAGGCTGCATGAGGGGAGAACATGGAGGAAATGCTGCAAGATGCGATGCTTTGAGAGGATGCCTGATGACTGCTACAGAGGATAGCCTAAGGATGAGTTGAGGAGAGCCCTTTAAGGTGTATGAAAGAATAGGCTAAAGGTTCAAGAAATACAAGGCTAAAATTTGACTAAGGGTAAGTAAGGGGAATTGATGTGGTTGGCTAGATGATGTAGGTTCAAACTCGAGTCTATGTCGGGTTTTACACTAGGATTTTGTGCTTCTGACTTTAAGGGAATCAAACTATTGAGAGAGTGACCTAGAGTGTATTGAGTTATTGGGTCGGACCTCGAGAAGGGCTTCCTACGTATCCTTACAGAATCAGACCGTCGTAGTTCCTGTTGACAGATTTGGACAATGCCTCGTGTGAGAGGGCTTTTGTGGTTGTAATGTGTGGCTGTGGTTTTGAGGTTGAAAAAGGCTCGATGATCCCACGGTGCGCAGTGTGCTTTTAGACTCTCGCTTTTTTATTTTGATTTGGGCTTATTTGATTTTTGACATTGATTTGCATTTTTGAAGACTTTTGTATTGAACTTGGCTTTTTTTCTTTTTTTTCCTTTTGTTTATTCTTTTTTTCTTTTTGTTTTGCACATGTTCTTTCCTACGCACCGTTTGATCCAAAGGGTTGGCATATGTGGGTGATGAAAGAAAGATAGGCTGAATGATAAGTATGGCTCAAAGGGTTGCAAGGGATTTTGGTTTGATGAAGGAAATGGAGGGAAGAGGTTATTTTGTGAGCTATGAAAGAAGCCTCTCTTGGCATTGTCCATAGAATGTGTGAGGTCGATTATTAATTTGATTCCATTAAAGTTAGAAGCACAAACTATATGGAGGCTAAAAGGATGAGAAAAAGGAAACTTTTATTAACATCAAAAGAATTTAATTACATAGAGGCTAATTGCAGAACTTAATCCTAAACCTAATGACATAGACCCGAAATGGAAAAGAAATGATACATAGTCTAGGGAAAGGGACTCTCCGACTCGATCCTACAGCTAAGACTCTAGCTGACTCAAGTGAATTGAAGAAGGTCATCCCTATGTCCACTCTGATGAGTAGACCTTTGCAAACGTGGTAAGGCCTCGATACTTGAGATGATTTGTATTTGGCTGAAGGCCAGAACGAAGGTCTTGACCATCTCTTCTTCAGTTGGAGCGGAGACTAGGGTGGCAACAACTCCTTCCATCTAGTAGAATAGGTAGTGAACCCCTCGTTCTCTCCCTGTTTAAGGATTTCAAGGCTCTCGGAAGGTGTTTAGGTCTGAATGTTACCCTTTGTATTTGCCATGAATGCGTGGAGATGTCTTCCCAAGTAGCTGTTCTTCTCAAGAAGTGAAAAGAACCACTTTCTGACATATCGGTTCAAAGGAAAGGGGAAACCATTGGAAACAAGGCGAGAGTCAATCCCTTTAAGTGCCATGGTGGTCTTAAATCCTTTATATGGAATCGAGGGTCATCAGTCGTTTTGAACTTGGGTATATCTCGGCTGAAAAATCCTTTGGCAGTTTGGTTGCAAGGTTGGGTCAAGAGGGAGTTGGTCTTGGTAAAAGGTGGGTCGATGGCTTTTGGATCGCCTTTTCAAACAGCTTGTCCAAGGAAGAGCTCGAGGTCAACTCCTTGATCTTAAGCTTCAAACTGTTGAAATTTCTCGGCAAGCTTTTGGAGCTTTCTTGTTGGGAGGCATTTGGTGGTGTTAAGGCTAGTGGCAGTGAGGGTTGGGGAAGGTTAGGTTGGCTTAGGGCTCAAACTCTCGGGTTGAGTAAGGGCTATGGAGACGACTTTCACCCCTGAATCAAAAAGAAATAAACCTTAGTGACTTCCTTGTCATTATTGAATATGGATGCAGATGCAAAATGCATGTCCTAATTCAATGTCATCTTTTCTTAGATGAATGCAGTGCCCTTATCGTTTTTTTTGAATTTTTTGCTTTTTTTTAAAAAAAAAAAATTTTGCTTTTTTTTTTGTTTTTTTTTTTTTTTTTTTTGAAAGGGCACCAATGACATAGGAAGTGCACTGTCCTAAGTGGTTAGGGTCATGCCTAGATGTGCTAAGGTCGAGTCTAAGTTTGCTAAAGGTCAATCCTATGTGAGAAACGGTCAAGGTCAAAGTTGTGCCTACCTGCGGTCAAGGTCAAAACCTAAAGTGTACAGTACTAGTGGACTCATGGTAAGTCAAGACTAGGTAAGTCAGTGTGGACTAAGGTCGAAAGTTTGAAGGACAGACTGAAGGTAGAGGCACTGATCACGTAGGCTATGAAATGCATGATGTGAACTAAAAATGACCATGTACTATTATGAAAGTGTTGTGTTAGGTCTAGACTATATACAATGGCTACATGAACATATATACAAGACACGTGATGACAAGTCAATTATGGTCGGTCTAGGTTAAGTCAGAGAGTGTACACGCCTAGGGTAGAGCTGGTCCAATTTCACCACTTTCACGGTAAGTGACGTATGGCCGAGTTACCCTTATGCACACGCATCTGTTACACGTGCACACGCGGCGTGGGCAGGATATAGACTTGCCTTGGCCATGCGATCCATTAACCACATGCACCAAGGTAGTATCCCCCTTAGGTGTCTCGAGCATAGAACATGACCATATTGCGACCAAGGAGCCTAAGGCGCGACCTTATTCGAAAGGTCACATGCAAAATGCAAAATCCAATAAGCGTGATGATGGATTACGAGACTTTCAAGTCTGTCCATCTCACTAACGTGATTATCCTCCAGTGAAGTCGCCAATAGTAGGACGTGGCCGTACCCTCGCGTATAAACGGGCGTCGGCTTGGTACTACTTCGAGGTGCTTTGCTGGGTTTGAGCCACGGAACTGCATCGTGAGTGCGTTGGGTGTATTGTCGAGTTAGGGAGTCGCCACTGTGCCTATAAAGGTTATTCACAGGACGCCGAAACTGGTGTGTGCCAAATTAATGGCCCACGTTCTGATCCAGTAACCAGTTCGTGGGTTCGGGACATGGTACGAATCAGATCTGTAACCAATTCGCACCGCATGTAGCGGCCTCTACTCCCGGTTTCATTGCAATTCCATTCATCACGGTTATTGAATGCCCATAACTTAACATTTTTAGCACTTAGTAGCGTACTACTAGATTACTACGAAAGTGGGTTTCTATTATGCACAAGAAGACTACCTAACCTAGAAATTGTGACCACTTTGCATTTCAAATTGAAACGTGCCCTAAAAACCGGTGTCCATAGTTCGTCTGATTTTAAAGTGATTCACATAATTTCCGTCTTTATTTAGCAAATATATACATGATGTACACCCATGACAATGCGAAGTATATGAACTTCAAAACATATATACAAACCAATCTTACCTGAATCTTTAAACAAAACAAATGTTAGTTTATAAAAACGTGCGAAATGAAACTCTCCGCCTTGGATCGCTATCAAAGACAAGAAATTGTTATATTGACAGTGATATATAATAATAAACAATGAAATAAAAAAAGAAAACATGAAAACGTTAACCATCCTACATATTTACATGGAATAATTAAATAGTGAGTTTCTGCATTTTGTTAATTAGATTGAAACTCGTAATAGTTATTAATTAGATTGAGGAATGAGAAATGAGTGTGTTTAGTGGCGAGTAATCTCAGAAATAAAACCTTGTTATCGCTTGTTGAATCGAAACAGAATCGATGCTTAGAACTCAAGAACGAATGTATTTAGAGTGTGTGAGAGAAGTGTATGAGAGCGTGAGAGAAGGAATAGGCAAGTTAAAGGACGGAGGAGATTGATAGACGTGTGTTTTTCGGAATGAGCAGGAGGCACGTATTTATAGCGACGAGAGGCAGAGGAGGGGAAAAAACCCTGCGTATATACGCAGGAGAGCTGCGTATATACATACAGGAGACCTGCGTATATACGCAGGCCCTGCGTATATACGCAGACTCTGCGTATATACGCAGGATTATCTCCCGCTATTTTTGATTTCCCGATTCCATTTTCCATAATATGTGATTTGCCTTGATTCGACACCTAGACACCTTGCTCTCTCCAAGCAAGGAGTTCTAGAGTGTTCTGAAGGTTCCACGTATTTCCGGGGTATTTTTGTGTATTTTGTTTTTGTTGTATTTTTCTGCGTATAAAAACTTATAAAAATCATAGAAAAATATAGAAAATCAGAAAAATAATCTAAAAGTACTGGTGAGCTCAGAAAATGTAAGAGTGCAATGAAAAGTGGAAATTATGGAGATTCACAAATATAATTATTTTAAAAATCCTAAAATAGAAAATAATTAAGAAAATATTTTTGCGCCCCTTTATTGTCCTTTGCTCAATAGTTCGAGTATGACTTACGTATTTTCAACTTTTGTGAGTTCAAAGCATCTTTTCTAAGTCGAAACAATCGCGAGACGCGGTATGTTTCATCACTGATTACTCTTTTGGGGAGACATTTTTAGGTGTCTACAGGTATTTAGCACCGAATTTTGACCAATCGGTCCTCTTACCACCTCCAGGGACCGTAGCTGTATATAAGGGTCACTTGGAGATGGGCTCAGGTTTCCTCTCGACCCTTTCATTTCCATGTTGTTGTATGAGTACAACCTAGCTATGCACAACTTAATGCCCAACTCTGTAGCCCACATAGTTGAAATTTTGGGTCAGACTCGATCCAGCTGGAAGGGGTTTCGTCGGAAGTTTGCCTTTATATATAGGCCCACAGCTTGGGACTTCCCTCGGGTTAGGACATTAAACTGCCCTAACTTGATTTTGAACTATAATGTACCCCCGATGAACAAGTCTGAGGGAGCAGTGGCTTTCTTCTTCCTGAGGGAAAAGAAATGGGCATCGAGAAATGTCAACGCTTTGCCAGATGCTCTTCGGCAATGGTTGCTCGATGATAGGATCTTTTAGAACGAGCATTATCTGGCGATGTGCGGCTTAAGTAAAAAGATGTCTCCGGGTAGGATGCCTGTCGCCTCGGTCCTTTGCCCCGATCTTATATACTTATGTTTTTGTTAATGTTATTTAAGGTTAATCCTGTGCTTTTATTGTTGACATGACTGACTTTCGTTTAGCAGAGGCAGGTAAATTCGGGAACTTTGGTATGGCTGACACCATCACCGCTGCTAACTTCCTCTTTGCCGACATCGACACGAAGATGGAGGCTGGCAATATTCCCATTCTGTCTGTGGTCGAGGTAAGTCTTTGACATAGGCTCTGCCAATTGTCCCGATTTTACACACTTGTTGTTTCTTTTGAACTTTTTGTGTTTCTAACCTTTGYAGAACCCGAAGAAGATCCCCGAGGACCTAGAGGCGGTCCGGGAGAACGACCCCGAGGAGACGCATCCTTTTACTCCTCCCGCTAATCCTCCTTCCGTTGACAACTTCCAGGACTTCGTCCGTATTACGGACTTAATTGGGGGTGATGACACGCCTTTTCAACTAAAGAGGTCGAGGGTTGACCTAGAGGCTGGTCTAGTGGTTCCCCTGACGCAACTAAAAGGGGAACAGAAGCATAAGAGAGTCGAGGGTGCCCTAAAGGAGGTTGTCTATCAGGAAGACGTCACGGAGCTGATGAAAGGGGAGGCCTTGGCCCGGGAAACCGAGGACCTCCAATCCGCTTGGCTTGAGGTAACCGATTCTTCCGAGTCTCCATACTTGTTAATTATGACGTTTGTATTTGGATTTTTATCTATATTTGATAATGACTCTCATTGCAGCTGATCGTCCGAATGCATGCCCTCTCCCTCCACCACGCAAAGAACAAGCGGTCCCTTGACCGTAAGACGCAGATTGTCCARAACAAGGACAAAGAGTTGGAGGAGTTGCAGAAGGAGAAGCAGGAGCTCCAGCAGTGGAAAGATGAGAGGTAGAACCTCAAGAATGATCGAGTCCAGGCTATGAACCGAGCCTCGAGGCGAAAAAAGATCATTGCCAAGAGGGATGCCACTATCAAGGATCTGATTGACGCTTTGGAGGCGGAGAGGGAGAACTTGGCTGCAGGTGGTCAGGCCATGGTGGAGCACTGGTTTGCCACCCCCGAGGGTCGTCAATACCAAATCAAGCTGGGCTAGTCTTCCTTCAAGACTGGTGTTAGCCATGCGAYGACCCAGATGGAGGCTGCAATTGCTGTTGTGGCCCCTGATCAATTGGCTGCAATCAAGGCCAAGTATGATGAGGGGGTTGCTCGAGAAATGGCTCAGATGCTGGAGCGTAGATCAAAGAGAACTGCTGAGCTTCTACCCAGACTCAGGCTGCAACTACTTCTAGGATTTCAACCGAGAAGCCTTAGTCAGGGGATGAGGAAGACAGTGAGAAGTCAGCCAGCTCTCCAAAGTAGCCTCTGGACCTTCTATTTTTATTTTCAGTAATCTCTGCTGGCCATGTTCTGGCCAAATTATTGTAATCTTTTGAAAACTTTATTTAAGTGCTGATGGTCGGCGCTGATACCCGACCTTTTGTAATTTGAATATTCTAACTTCTGCTAGCTAAGTCTAGTACTATTTATGAAATTTCGGTTCTTGTTTCTATATCCCGACTGCCTTGAATTTGAATTTTGAATTGTCTGCCTTCCTATTATTGCTTCCATACTTGTGATTTCGTAGCTTTTACTTTGTTTTCTAGCTTTATTTTTTTTTTGTTTTCTTGTTCTTAAACATGAAATTTGAGTAGTTTCCTTAGCTTAGGTATCTAGGGAGTCCAAGCACGTTTGATTGATGCCAAAGTGATATTATAACTCAATTCTATATCCATTTTCCCTCAAATTGTGGCTTCTTGATAATGTTTTGTGTTGGACTTGGCCACCCAACTCTTGATGTGAGAAAGAGTGCTATTTTCAATCCATTCAAGGGATTGTTGGAGGTTTATTGAGGGTTGCTAGATTATTTCATTTGTGACTAAACCAAGTTATGGTTACAAGGGGACTTCAACTTGAGCTTTGTTTGGGATTGTTGGATGACTTGGGAGATGATTCCAACTACCTTCATAAGCTAGAGTGGCAATTGCATTTCCGTTGAATTGAGGATCGTTCTTTTAATTGGCATCGATCGTATTTGTGGTTTGGTAACCTAGTGATCCTAGGTGTTTTATCTCTTGATTTTACAAATCCAATTTCCTAGTTCTTTGTGGTTTTAGCTTCACAAAGCCCAAAATTTGATTTCGTACGTACCCTTAAATCTTTGAAATCGAAGTTTAAACAAATCTCTAGCCTCCTTGTGGTTCGACTTTGACCTACCATCTATATATAGTATAGTTTTCGTTCAATTTATAAATTTTGTTTGCATTGGTGAGTCTTAAGGCAACTTCTCAAGGACCCTCCAAATGACACTGGTTAGTAACCAAGTCGTGGGTTCCGGGACATGATACAGAAAGAATCTTTGACCCAATCCGCCCGCATGTAGCGGCCTTTACTCAGTCTCATTGTAATTCCATTCAATCAAATCCATTAAATTAATCAACAACTTAACAATTTTATCCTTAGGAAGCGCTCTAGCCTTAGAAATCTATTAAAAGAGTGACATTCTATCATGCACATATCATTACCTATCCTAATTGTGTCACCACTTCAAATTAATCAAATTAATAGAAGTGCTTAAAATCTGTTTGTCCCTGATTAATCTGAATTTAATGTGATTTAGCAATTTTCGGTCTCATTTAGGCAATCAAAAAGTATCTCATGAATAAACAATGTATATGCAATGATGATCAATATGCAACAATAGAAAACTCAAATATATATTAATCAAACTTACCTTGTATCGCTATCAACACAAAAGAAAACAAAGGTAAGTGTATCAAAGCTTTGCTTCCAATTGAATCGCTTATCAAAACAAAAGAGATCGTTAGCATTGGCAATTATGATGAAAACAATTGCGTTAAGGCAGAAACGATTGAAAACGAATGAATTTACATTATTGAAATTCAAAAGCAACATAAACAAATTAAAAATTATTAAAAATTAATGATAAAAGAAGAGAGAGAGTTGGATTGAATAGCCTCAAAAATTTTGTACCTATATTCGTAAAGAAACGACTCCGACATTTGCGACGGATTCGAGAACCTTGGATGTTGTGAATGATTTGTGTTTTGTGATTTATTTGTGTGAGAGAGAGAGATTTTGAGAGCTTTGTATTGCACGTATTACGAATGATTTTCGTTGATGTTCGATTGGGCACCGAGAGCATGAATTTATAGGCGTATAGGAAAGATATGCAAAAATAGAGAATTATTATTACGGAGCATCACCGTTTATACGGTCTGAGGACCATATATACGGTCATCTCATCCCTATATACGGATGAGGCTATAGTGGCTTGCCACATCAGTTATCCGTGTGTTAATTCCTATTTTTATCTATCTTTTGCTCGAGAATTAATATCCGTGTTTTTGCATCTAATTGCCATCCAAATTAACCTTTATCCACTTTTGGATTAATTTGGTGGACAAGATTAATCTTTTAAAATATTTCAAATAACTCTCGAATTTTCAGAATTTATCTAAGAATTTTTGAAAATCATTTTATAAAACTTGTAAAATCATAGAAAATCAAAGAAAAATCAGAAAAAAATAATCTAAAAATACTGGTGAATTAAAAAAAATGAGAAGAACAAAATATTCTAAAATCCTAAAAATAGAAAGTGATTAAGATATATAAAAAAAACTTTCCGCTTATTATTAGGCTCTCGGCATATGATTTCAAATTCAACTTTAATTCGACATGTACAAATAGGTGTGGTTTATGGGTTTTGTCACAACATCTAGAATAAAATCTATTTTGAAATATCATACTTTTCCTCATCGGCTATTCAATTTTGGAAGACACTTTTGGGTGTCTACAAGGGACAGCAAAACCACCATGGTGAGGGAGAGGGTGGGAAATCGCATATGATGGTGTTTGTGTGGGCAATCGTGGAGGGTGGTGAGTTATTAGTGTGGGCAGAAAAACGAAGGAGAAGGCAAGGAAGAGGGCAAGGCAAGGGGATGTTGTTTTACAGAACTAAACACACAACCAAAAGAACACTTAATATTTTTTACACTTACTTTTTTCAACCTCTTTTTTTAATCTAAGAATCATTGTACTTTCCTAAATCAAACCCCAGATCAATCACTTTTCTTTATCTTTGTAGGCTTTATTGAAGCCCTCAGAGGCCATCCTATAAATGTATCATCCTCAACATTTTGTTTTTTAGGAAATATTGCAACCAACTGTCTTTTAAGTTCTAGTTTTTGCAAACAACTTCCTTTTATGTTTTCTTTAAAAAAATAACTGCCTTATAAGCTATAAAAGTTTGCAAACCGTTGCCTTTTAATGGATTTTTGTTAACATAGTTAACTTATGGGGCCCGATAATGAATTTTGTTCTTTCCCTCCACTCCCTCAGATCACTACCTACAGCCCATCCATGAAGCCACCACCCACAACCGTCCACAACCTTTTCTCTCTCATATTTCCACCACCACATCACAGCAATAGCTGCCTTGCACAATAGCGACACACAACATTAACGCTGGCAGGCACACGCAGGCAGCAACACGGCACCATTGCAGGTAGTAACAAGGAAACTACATAGAAGCAACTCAATAGTAATGCAAGCAACAACTTCAACAACAACACGGGGTGGCGAGTCAACAATTTCCAAATAATTATCGACCAATTTGATGCTCAATTTTTTCGTATAAATCCCGACAATTTTTGACTAAATCGATGCTCAATATTTCTTTAATTAAATTCCAATCAAATTAAACAAATTTAAAGTTTTAAAATCTTAGGTTTTCTTAATTGTTTCATATCAAAGTCTTTGATTTCAAAACTAAAATAACTATTAAATTCATTACTTTGCAATCGAAATCAAAACAAAATAAAGCCCTAACTTAATTGAAGAAATCGAATTGCGAAATTTGGGTGAAATTTAATTGGGTAATTTCACAAATGGGTAGATTTAGGGAAATTGGGGAAATTAAGTGGTCGCATACTGATGGCGGCAGTTGTGGTGAGGGAGAGGGGCAACGAAACCACCATGGTGAGGAAGAGGGTGGGAAACCGCAAATGGTGGTGATGTTTGTGTGGGCAATCGTGGAGGGTGGTGTTGTTTGTGTGGGTAGCAAAACGGAGGAGAAGGCAAGGGGCAACAGGGTATCGATTTGGATTGTTGGGGTGGTAGGTGATGGTGGCGCTTTAGAGTCGTGGGTGGTGGGGACAGTAACACATGACACTCACGTGAGCACAAGTTAATGGTGTTAGTGAAAGAGAGTTAAGTGGAAGTGGTTTGCAAACTTTTATAACTTATAAGGCAGTTATTTAAAAAAATACATAAAAGGCAGTTTTTTTCAAAAACTGAAACTTAAAAGGCAGTGATTGACAATTTTTCCTAGTTTTTACTCATAGTAGTTTCTTAACATAAACATATTTCATTTTCAACATCTACAAATATTGAATACAAATTGTATATTTCTTTTCCGATTATGGATTAGACTAATTCAATCCAAAATATAGTTTAATATTTCATTTTCATTCTAAATCTAATTTAAAGTTTGTAAAGAGTCCAATTAAACAAGGAGTTCGGGTCATTTAATGAATTCACACTTTCTAACTCACATTCTCACCTTCTATAATAAATAAATCACTTAGACTATTTGGCATATAGTGGATTAACAGATATAAGATTGAGAAATTTTAAATCTCATGTTTGTTTTGTGGTATTAAAATGCGGGTTAAATTGATGGAATTCATAAGTGGGCTCGTTTTAGTGTTTTGATCAAATTAGTCTATTTTCACCCATCCTCATTATCTACCCACAAAGACAATAATCCCACGTACCAAACAGAGGTGCACCGCGCACCTGGTTAATATTCTTGTGGGTCAAGTGACTCACCAGGAGGGCCAAAAAAAATTGGAATTTTTTTCAAAAAATATATAATAATATAAGAACTAGTTAAAAGCAAGTAAGAACAAAATACTTCACATAAACTTGCTATAGCCTAGTGGTCAGTGTGTTTTGGTAAATTGAGCATAGAGGTAGCCTGTTCGAGCCTCATTGCTTACTTGTGTTTTTAGCTCACTTGTTTTTTTTTTTTTTTTTAAAAAAATCTCTCTCCATCCAAATCCCAATTTGTGATTAAACTTTTATACTCAATGATGAGGTCTCAAAGGCACTCCATGAAATGAGGTCACTAAAAGCTCCCGGACCCGACGAAATTCAAGCATCTTTTTATTAGAAAGAATGGGAGATTGTTTCTCCGAGTGTGTGTAATTTAGTCATTGGAGTGCTTAATGGACAGCCCATGCCTAAAGATCTCAATGCAACTTTTCTAGTGCTCATTCCAAAAAATGAAGCACCTGATACAACCAAACAATTCAGACAGCGTTATGTAATATTGCATACAAGATCATCATCAAAGTGATTGTCAAACGGCTGAAAGTGATTCTCCCTAGACTCAGAGCTCCTATGTTCCGAGAAGACAAATTTCAGTTAACATTGTGATATTCCAAGAGGTGCTTCATTCTATGCGAATCAAACAAGGTTCTACTGACTTCATTGCAATAAAAATTATTCTCGAAAAACTTACGATAGAATCCGATGGTCCTTTATTCGGGATAATCTCGCGGATATGAAATTGCCTTGATCTTTAATTGATTTTATCATGCACTTTATCTCCTCTCCTTAAATACAAGCGCTTTTGAATGGTGAGCCAACCACTCCGTTCCATGCAAGTCGAGGCATTCGTCAAGGTGATCCCTTGTCTCCATCAGTTTTCGTAATGTGCATGGAGAAGTTGAACCAAATCATTGAGTAAGAAATTTTAGAGAATCAATGGAGTTATATTCGAATTAGCAAGAAGGGTCCACTTCTATCTAATTTATTTTTCGATTGATCGAGCCCATGTAATATATTATATTCTTGCTTGAAAAAATTTGATGATGCATCGAGAGAAAGGGTCATCTTGGCAAAATCTCGAGTATTTTTCTCCAAAAACACTCCTTATGATTGTAGACAAGAGATCTCTAATGCGCTATAAATTGCTTCCAATGATGATCTTGTGGTTTACTTGGGAATGCCCTCCATCCATGTAAGAGTAACCAAGGAGACCTTCTCCTTTCTTTGTGAGAAAGTGGATAGAAGATTAGGTAGCTGGAAGTCTAAATTCCTCTCATTGGCTGCAAGATTAACCTTAGTGCAGTCCACATTAAACACCCTTCCTCTATACACTATGTAAACGATTTTTATGCGATGAGATTGATAGAAAGGCAAAACGATTTTTATGGGGTGGAAGTGAGGATCAAAGAATAATTTACCTAATTTCTTGGGAAACTTTGCAAGCTCCTAAAGATCAAGGTGGACTTAGAATTCGATCAATGAGACCAGAAAATGATGCTTTCCTAACTAAACTTGGATGGAGGCTTTTATAAAATCCCTCATCTCTTTGTCTCGTGTAATTCAAAGCAAATACTATAAAGGCCGCTGCGATGTCGATATGTTTTAAGCTTCGTCTAATGCCTCCAATGCTTAGAAAGGGATAGTAGAAAATGGAAATGGTAAAACCACTTTCTTCTGGTTGCACAATTGGCCCATCAATAAACCTCTTAATTATTCAACTTTCTACAAAATAAATTCCAGAGCATATTGAGAATAAAACGGTCCAAGAATTATGGGACCCTATCAATGGTTGGAAGTGGGACGACATAGCAGATTATTTGCCTATCGATGTAATCAACATTTTGTATGATAATATTGAAGACACCTTCTTTTGGAATGGGTCATCAAGGGTGCTTTCACTATAAAGTCTGCTATAAAAATAATATGCAATGAGCCTATTAACTCTTCCGATACGCATTGGACACTCGTATGGAAGTGGAATGCTCCGGCCTAAAATCGTGCCCAATTCTTTTTATGTATCGTTCTACACAATCGGGTAACGTGCAATGAGGTTCGAGTATAAAGGCATGTTGCAAATTGTGACTTGTGCCCATGTTGTAACAATGATTTTGAATCGCTCATGCATGCTCATGCAGGTTGGGTGGCCCTGGACAATTATGGCGCTGCAAAAGGTTTTCCTGGATCTACGGGAGAAGGTGGTTTACTTGTTGATCATGCTGATAAATGCGTAGGTGATTTTGCCTTGAATCTTGGACATTGTGCAGGCATAAGAGCTGAACTATGTGCCCTGAAACATGGTCTTGAGATGGCTTGGAATTTGGTTATCAAGAAGTTGGATGTTCGAATGGACAGCAAGATTTGCGTTCAAATGCTAAACAATCATCCAGAACTTCGAGGCCATAATCAAATTCTATTCCAACAATGTCAGGAATTAATTCGACGAAGCCAATGGAATGTGCTAATCACTCACAGCTTTCGTGATGCAAACAAACCTGCGGATTGGCTAGCCAACGTGAGAGTGCATCAAGATTCCCGTGTTGTTTACTTTAGTAATCTCCCCCCTCCTTTAGTAACTCTTATTAGGTAGGATAGTCTGAAAGTGGCCTGCCCACGAAGAATAATGTTGCAAGTGTTTGTTTTTGAGATTCTCCTCTCGTCCAGCAATAATAAAAAAAACTTTATACTCAATTCCCATTTTTCACATTTTCACTCACCCAAAATCAATTATTTGTCACTATTGACTCTTCTTAGCAAAAATAATTTAAATAGTCAATTTTTATTTTTCAATTACCTATTTACACTCACCCAAGTAACATTCAAAATTCAATTTCTTTTATCACAAATACCCTTCTTAGAAAAAAAATCTCAAATATCAAAACATGAGATCTCCGGAATTATTGTAATAAGATTTTGGTACTATTTACGGAGTAGTTGTATTATTTAAAGCTTTGGTTATATTTTGTACTCTTTCAATATTTTGATTTATTTTGAAATAGTATTTGATTACAAATGCAAGTTAAGAGAATGATTCATCTAGATGACCAATTTTAAACTGAATTGCTAAACGCTACCCGAAATTACTCCACACCACCTAAAATACGTACCATACTACCTATTTTACCCTTACTCATATTTTGGTAATATTTCACCTT
The DNA here is from genome assembly GCA_008642245.1 of Bassia scoparia. Classification (NCBI taxonomy): domain Eukaryota; kingdom Viridiplantae; phylum Streptophyta; class Magnoliopsida; order Caryophyllales; family Amaranthaceae; genus Bassia; species Bassia scoparia. Next base: position 74,022 of record SNQN01001475.1, read on the forward strand.
CTCTCTACCCACTCACTACCCCACCACCTATAACTTGCAAACACCACCTCCACCACCTTGCAACCACCACCATTGTCACGTTGCAACCACCACCTCCACCACCTTGCAACCACCACCATTGTCACGTTGCAACCACCACCACCACCTTCAACTGCCACCTTGCAACCACCAACACCTGAAACCACCACAAGCTCCCCATTTTCGACACAAAGAGAGGTGAGGAAGAAGCTCAACCACCAACACCAACACCACCAACCGGAATTTCGCCCCACCAACACCACCACAAGCGACGGTCGACGTCCACCGTGGTAGTCGAAGCAGTCGTCGAAGCATCCGAAGCAACAATGGCCGAGGTACGTTTGAAATTTGACGTTCCTGATATTTACATATTTGCGATTTTGAATTCTCAGAAATTGGACACTTGCGTGTCAAAATCACGCAGGCCCATTGGAGACCTACGTGATTTTGAAACGCAGACCCAATGGTAACCTGCATGATTATAACACACAGGTTACCATTCGACTTGTTTGTTAATATTGCGCAAGTGTCCATTGAAGTTACGCAGCAAAATCACGCAGGTTTCCATTGGACATGCGTGATTTTGGCACGCAAGTGTCGTTTTTATTTATTTTTTTAAATAAAAAWTTGTGAATTGTTTTGCCAATTGTGATTATCTTAATAGTTATATTTATTTTAGGGAGTTAAATTAGTTTTTATGTTAYATATTGTTTTGTATTATTGTTTAATAAAAARGTGTTAATGGTAGTGTAATTGTAATGAAATGTTAGATTKGTTGCGTTTAATTAATTTGTAAGTGAATTAGTTATAGTTCATTAGTAGTAGTTTAGTGTTGTTGATTTTAATGTTGTAAAATATATGAATTTCTATTAATTTAGTGATAGTGATCACTGATGTAGCCCAAGTAAGGTTGGGCCTGATTTCCTCATGTCAAGCCCAAATCACAGCAAAGGCCCATAGCCATTGGGCCAACCACATCTACAAGAAAAATATGTATAAACGTATATTCATACGGTAGAACTACGCGTACAAATACCAATGGTATACTAAGGCTTTCCTCAAATCCCAAAGCCCATTAAGGCTCAAATTGTTCAGATTGCGCCACTTGTCGCAATCCTGGCAACCCATGAATGTCTATAAATACCCTTACTTTTCCCAAAAAGGGACACATTCAATTACATCACTCTAATCAACTACCTAAAACTTACTCTAAATACTCTCTTTCCTGACTTTGCTTTTGTCATTCTTTTTGCTCTCCTCTCCTCTTTCACACTCTAACTTGAGCGTCGAAGGGGCGATAATCCCAAGGGATTACTCGCCTTCTTGCAGGTGCCAAGGAAGCAGAACACGTGGCTTGGAGACCCCACTCTTGAAGACATATTGGACTAGATTTAGACTCTCTTACCTTAGCTTGTGGAACACACTCATTGCATCAAGAGGAAGTCACTCCTCGGACCTACAAATAAGTGTTTGCTCTTCCACGGGTTAAAACATTGGCGCCGTCTGTGGGGAAAGACAATTTAAGATGGTGAGTGAATGTTCTACATCCAATGCACAACCTGGTCATCAAGACCACAACAAAATTGATCAACTTTTCCATGATGATGCCTCTCTTCCTCATCCCGGTGGGGAAGGAGAGGAAACTATCGCTCACACCACTAATCAGGAAGCTGATGTTGACCTGGGTGACAACGAATTCGTGACGGTGGGACAATTGTCTGACTTAATGAAGGACCTTTCTGGTATGATGGACTTCATCAAGTCCTTGAAGGCGGAAAAGGCCGCAGCTGAACAGGCCAAGATGGAGGCCGAGCAAGCAGCTGCCCAAGCTAAGAAAACACATGAAGAAGAGCTGAAGAAAGCTAGGGCAAACAAGAAGCCAGCAGGGAGTTTTAAGACTCCGCAAGCCCCTAAGTTTAAGACYACCACCCTCCGAAGTGTCTCCCAGGGAGAACCTCGAAGAAAGAAGAGTAGTTCCAAGTTTGAACGACTCCGAAAGGATATCACATCTTAAGTTGCCACAAAGTTTGACGAACCAAAGATGAGAAAGTATCAGGATACTCCTAAGTATGCTCCACAAAGACYACCTCCTATTCGACCTCTTCAGGTGAATACGGAAAAGAGATTTATCAATCTCGGAACTTCTCCTCCCACTCCTCTTCAGGATGTGCGGGGAGTCATAGAAGACAAGAAAGTCAAGAACAGAGACCTCGGAGAAAAACTTAATGATAAACAAATGAAGAAGATTGACGCTAGGTCCATACTAAATGACCGAAGAGGAATTTCTGAGTTTGGAAATGGAGAAGAGGTTTCTTCCTTCTCTACTTCAACCTCAAGCATGCGTGATCCCACTCTCTCCTTGGGTGGCTCTTATCACCTTTCTCAAGGTACCCAAGGGAGAAGAGGTAACGACCTGATAACAGCTATGCCGGGCAAGTCCCAATACGACATCCAAGGCAATCTCCTTCCTCAAGGAGAACCTGACTTGGAAGAGCGAATTAGAACCCTCTTCATTTCCCAGCACTCTCCTCTTTCAGCTGCCATACTCTCTGCCCCCATGCAAAAAGTGAAGCTGCCCACCATTGAACCTTTTAATGGTAAGGGTGATCCGGATGATCACCTCGCCACTTACAAACATTTGATGCTTACTCAGCCCGCTGATGACGCCACTTGGTGTCGCTATTTCCCTGTTACACTTAAGGGAATAGCCTAAAAATGGTTTAATGGTCTTCCCCCCAATTCTATCAACAATTTCAGCCAATTGGCGGTGATATTTTCCCATCATTTCATGGCCAGTCGACGGGAGAAGAAGTATAGCATCCATTTGGGGAAGGTTGAGCAAGGAGCTGGGGAATCCTTGAGAAGTTATGTCAAACGCTTCAATTATGAGTCTCTTCATATTGAAGGTTTGTCTGACGATGTAGCATTCAATAGTTTTATACAAGGCTTGCACAGGGACAGCAAGTTTCGTTTTGATCTTCTCAAGAGGGGATGTCGCACTCTTACTCAAGCTCTCCAAGAGGCTGCGTTATGGATCCATGCTGAGGAACTGTGCAATGCAACCAACAAAAAAGAGAAGGACAAGGATGTTGGTTCATCAAGAAGAGGGGATCGCAACGATCAGTCGGGCTCCTACAGTGGACACAAGAGGTCCGGGACTTACTCCATTGATGAGAAGTCAGAAAGAGGTTACAACCCCGACAGAAAAAAGAGAAAGTTTGAGTTCGAAGGTCTAAAATATGAGTACACCAAAGATTTGTAACTAGTGTACAAGGATGTCAAAGGAAAGGAGAATATACCTGACCCTCCTCCCATGAAATCAAAAAGAGATAAAAGAGATAGTTCTAGATACTGCCACTTCCACCAAGATATTGGACATGTCACCAATCGTTGTTTTTACCTCCAACGGGCATTGGATGCCCTGGTTGATGAAGGCAAAATTCCAAAGCACCTCATTAAGGGTAAGGCAAAAGCTCCAAAAAAAGAGAAGAAGACCACCCCCCACATAGAAGATGATGATACTGACCCAGAGGTAGTTCACATGATCTCTGGTGRGTTCGCTGCTGGAGGACCCACCATGAAAGGAAGGAAGGATTATCTACACAATCTATCGTAGGTAATGTCTACAGACAACATTCAAGATGACAGCTTCCCGGAAATGAGAATTTCCAAGAAGGATAGAGAAGAAACACCTGTGAAAGTGCCCCATGATGACCCTTTGGTGGTTGAATTGAAGGTGGCTAACTTGAAAGTAAAAAAGAATCCTTATTGATACCGGGAGCTCTTCGGATATCATCAGCTTTAGTTGTCTTTCCAAGCTAAAATTCGATGACAGTTCCTTCGTCAAGGCTGATCATCCAATTGTTGGCTTTGGGGGTGGTATCGTCCGTCCGGTAGGAACCGTTTTTGTTCCTGTAAGATTCGGAAGTAAAGACAAGTGCAGGCATGAGATTGTGAAATTTTTGGTTGTGAATGACATGACTGCCTACAACATCATACTAGGTCGCCCCACTCTCAACAAAATCAAATCAGTTATAGTTACTCATCTACTACTCATGAAGTTTGTTTGTAATGACGGCAGCGTTGGGTCTATATATGGAGACCAACGATCGGCCAGAGAAAGTTATCTAGCCGCCCTCAAGCCTGTCTCTTTAGACAAGGAGGAGGAGGCCAAAACAAGTGATCAATTGCTCGAAAACAAGAAGCGCAAGGCTGGAGAAGTATTGACAACACAAGAAACATTCTCCGTTCATAGTCTCCAAGGGATGTCTTCACCTCCCAAGGAAGAAGGAAAACCCGAAGATTTCATCTTAGATGAGAATCGTCCGGAGAGGACGGTGAAAATAGGGTCCCTTGCTCACTCTTCAGTGGGGCAGGAACTAAAAGATCTCCTTCGGGAATTTCAGGATGTCTTTGCGTTTTCTGTAGAAGAGATGCCAGGTATTGATCCAAAAGTGGCTCAACATGAACTGAATGTGGAGGAAGGAAGCAAGCCTGTCAGACAAAAGAAGAGGAATTCGGGGCAAGTCCGAAGTAAGGCTGCAGATGAGGAAGTTAAAAAGTTAATTGATGCTGGATTCATACGCCCTTGCAAATACCCCGAATGGGTGGCCAACGTAGTCCTAGTACCAAAACCCAATGGTACATGGCGAATGTGTGTAGATTACACAGATTTAAACAAGGCTTGCCCAAAGGACAGCTTCCCTCTTCCTAAGATTGATACGTTGGTGGACTCGACAGCTGGACATCAGGCACTAAGTTTTGTTGACGCCTTCTCGAGATTTCATCAAATCCCCCTCAAGGAGGAAGACCCAGATAAAACGGTTTTTGTGACAGACAATGGGCTGTATTGCTATCGGGTTATGCCATTTAGTCTTCGGAACGCTCCAGCCACTTTTCAAAGGTGTGTCAACACCATCTTCGCAGCACAAATTGGTCGAAATGTTGAGGCTTACATTGATGACATGATTATCAAAAGCAGAACGCTAGAGTGCCATCCGGCAGATTTGAGGGAGACCTTTGAGACTCTCCGACACTTTAATATGAAGTTCAACCCCAAGAAGTGCACTTTTGGAGTGACGTCTGGTAAGTTCCTTGGCTACTTTGTTGATGAAAGGGGAATTGAAGCAAATCCGAACAAGGTTCAGGCTGTCCTAGATATGTCATCACCGAGAAGCATTAAAGAAGTTCAGAAGCATACAGGATGTCTGGCAGCTTTGGGAAGGTTTTTGTCAAAATTAGGAGATAAGTGCCAGTATTTTTTCGATGCCATTAAGAAAAGGGCAAAGTTTGAGTGGACTGAGGAAGCTGAAGYCGCCTTTTCAAAGCTTAAAGAGCATTTGCACTCTCTTACTCGTTTGGTGAGTCCTATGGAAGGAGAGCCATTATACCTCTATTTGGCAGTCTCCAACCATGCTCTGTCGGCTTTCCTCATAGCTGAGAGGGAGGGCATTCAAATGCCTGTATACTTCGTCAGCCACATGTTGCAAGGGGCTGAGCATCGGTATTCAATGGTGGAGAAGTTTGGTCTTGCGTTGTTCACTGCTTGCAGAAAACTCAGACCCTATTTTGTTGCTCACCATATCATTGTTTACACTGATCAACCACTCAAACAACCTTTCTCAATGCTGGAGACTTCAGGGAGGATGATGCGATGGGAAATTGAATTGAATGCCTACCATATTGAATTTGAGCCAGGGAAGGCTATAAAGGGGCAAGCACTTGCCGATTTTGTGGTAGAGATGACGCGTCCTAATATAGAGGAGCCTCAACAGACTCACTGGGTCCTATTTGTTGATGGTTCAGCTACTCAAAATGGCTGCAGAGCAGGCATTCAATTCAAGTCTCCAGAAGGTGATGTGTATGAATATGCAATGAGATTTAACTTTCAAGCCTCCAATAATGAAGCTGAGTACGAGGCGCTCATAGCCGGAATCAAAATGTGTAAAGCAGCTGGGGCAAAATTCATTGAAGCTATGTCTGACTCCCAGCTGATTGTAAGTGAAGTTAACGGAGGTTATGAGGCTCGTGACGAGAACATGATTAAGTACCTTCAGATGGTCAAAAAAGAAGTGGAGGGGTTAGATGGCTTCATTCTCACCCAAGTCCCGAGGTCGGAAAATAATCAAGATGACGCTCTCTCCAAACTTACAAGCTCTGCGACTGGTAACCATCAAAGATCCGTCTTCTGGGAGGTTATAGAAAAGAGAAGCATTGAAGATGTAAATCAAACTCATTTCATTGACCGGGGCAACACCTGGATGGATGAAATTCTAAAATTCAAGCAGTATGGGAAACTATCGGATGATCCTGCAAGAGCGAAGTATGTCAAAGCTAGAGACTCTTAGTTCATTCTGTGGAAAGGAGTTCTCTACAAAAAATCATTCTCCCATCCTCTCCTCAAGTGTGTGACTCCTGATAAAGGCAAAGAAATCTTGAAAGATTTATATGAAGGATTTTGTGGGGCGCACATTGGGGGCAGATCTTTAGGAGAAAAGGCTTTGAGAACTAGATATTACTGGCCTTCGGTAAGGCAAGATGCAATCTCCATGGTCAGGAAATGCCACAAATGCCAGATTCATTGGAAGCTCATCCATCAGCTGGCCAACAACTTAACACCCGTTCTTTCTCCATTGCCCTTTGCCAAATGGGGCATGGATATCCTTGGACCTTTCCCTCAAGCTTCTGGGCAACGGAAGTATGTATTGGTTGTTGTTGATTACTTCAGGAAATGGGTGGAGGTGGAACCGATGCGTAGTATTAAAACTACGGATGTGGAAGGGTTCATTTGGAAGAATATCATCACCAGGTTTGGAGTGCTAAGGTCTATTGTCTTTGACAACGGACCTCAATTCGAGACGCCGATGTTAATGAATTGGTTGGCTAAACAGGATATTGCTACTCATTTTGCCTCAGTTGCTCATCCACAGGCAAACGGCCAAGTAGAGGCATTCAACAAGCTTATCAGCGATGGCATTAAGATGAAGCTTAACAATGCAAAGGGCCTGTGGGTGGAAGAGCTTTATAACGTTCTAGAACTATCGCTAAGGGTTCAACAAGAGAGTCTCCATTCATGTTGGTCTACGGTTCTGAAGCAGTGCTGCCAATTGAAGTTTACGAACCCACCTTACGGGTTATGCTCTACAATGAGGAAGACAATTGGGCCGCTCTTAGGCATAATCTGATTTGGTCCCTGAGGTTCGAGGAAATGCTCCGTTAAGACAACTTTACAAGTTGAGGATGACYAGGGAATTCAACAAGAAGGTCAATCTTCGAACTTTCAAAGTTAGCGACCTGGTGCTACAAAAGATGGAAGCACTTGGAAGGGCAAATGAGCAGGGCAAGGTCACACCAAATTGGGAAGGGCCATACAAGATTGTTGAGGTCGTTAGAGAAGGCACTTTTAGATTGGAGACTTTGGAGGGCAAGTGGCTCCCAAGAACTTGGAATGCTGACAAACTCAAGAGGTATTATTTGTAGACTATTCAGTCATTTTTAAGTAATGTTGAACTTTTCCCACTTTGTAATTACTTGGCATATGCCATTCTATCTTCAATTAATGAAATGAGCAAGGCTCGCTGCTTCCTCTCACGCATTTTTTCCATTTTTTTTCATGCTTTCAAATCTAACTTTGATTTACAAGCATTATCCATAAACTTTCAAGCTTGCCTAGGGCAAGACTTACAAGTTTGTGCTACAGCTCTTCAGCTAAAACAATGTACTTGTCACTTACAAGCATAGCTCAAGCTAGGCTTTCAAATGACAAGAATTCTATTTCAACTTTCAAACCTTGCCTAGGGCAAAAGTTTACAAGTTCATGTTTGAATACCTACAAAAGACCTCTTGTCAGGGGCATTGTGCAATTTCATCATTTGGCTACTTATTCAAATACACAAAAAAGAACTCTTGTCAGGGGCATTAAATAATTACATCTTTGGATTACTTCTTCAAGTACCATTAGAGGTATTTCTTGTCTTAAGTATCCTTAAGTCAATTTTAATAACAACGGGCCTAGATGCTCAAGTTTAAGGGCAATCAATGGTAGTTGATTGACTCAACGCCACTACTTGGCCTTGAGTCAATCAACACAATACTCTCATAAACTTGACCATCCAGGCTTACTATAAAAGTCCTTTTTCAAGGCTTAGATATATAAATATATATACTCGGCTGAATAAAGTCCTTTTTCAAGGGCATCAAAATTTTGGCCGAGTAAAGGGTTGAAAACCCTCAATTGTTTGCTATTATATAGTCAGAAGTTCTTTTTCCAGGACATAAAAATTATGGCCGAGACGAGGGTTGAAAACCCAAAATTACTTGCAACAATGTTGTTAGATGGAAGAGAAGCCCTTTTGTCAGATGACTTAATATTTTTGCCGACACGAGAGTTGTGAATTCTTAAGTTAATTAGGGCAACTCGGTTATAAGATTCAGCCGGGTAAAATGGTCGGCAAGGGCAAAACCTCGATGCTCAAGTTTAAGGGCAATCAATGATAGTTGATTGACTCAATGCCACTACTTGGCCTTGAGTCAATCAACACAATAATCTTATAAACTTGACCATCTCGGCCAGACTCTAGCAATGGTTTCTTCTCGGCTAGCAATGGTCAAATTGAATGGGGCAAGCAGAGTATGGACGTGCCGAGTAGATGTTATAAGTGCTAAAGTGGTGGATATATTCTTAAGCCTAGGTTGTTTTTTCAATTCAACCATTGCAAGTTAATTTGATAATTTTATCAAGTTATTGGATTTACTCGGCTACTTTGAGGAACATAAGACATTCAGTAAGAAACAGAAACAGAAATATTCTAAGTGTTCAAGCARATGAAGRAATTCTTAGTTCATCAAAAAGTGATTGTTCTCATTGATTTGATAAATATAAGACAAAGAGAATGAATGATGAAAGTTCAAATTTCAATCTACACTCGGTAGATTTACAAGTTTGATTACAAAAAGAGCATTGGCAAAAGTTAAGTCTTGGAAGGAGTTTCTCCTTTTTGAGCTTCAGCCGCTGCCTTCTGTCTTTTCTCTTCAGCCTCCTTGAAGACCTGTTGTTGATAGGCAGCAACTTCTTCATCTGCCTTCCTTTTCTGGAGCTCCTCGGCTGTCAGCTCCTCTTCATCTTCGTTGTCTCCCTCTTCCTCGTCTTCTTCTTCTTCATCGTCTTCTTCCTCGTCGTCAGAAGGAGGGGGAGTCGGTACAAAGGGCTCAGGGGCTTCAGTCTTCTTTCTGATTGCCTCGGCCACTTCTCGTCGATATTTAATACGACAAAGCAAAGAGTCGGAAGTACTGTGAGACTCAAGCATATCAAAAGCCTAGGCAGCACATTCTAAAAGTTGCTCTTCCACTAATAGGTTGCCATCTACAGCCATATTCTTCCAGTATTCTACTTTGCCCTCTAGCTCGGTTGTGGAAGACTCGGCTGTGTCTTTCTCCTTCTTTATGAGAGAGATTTATTCTTGTAGCTTCTTCTTCTCTTCCGACCAAGCATTCTTGGTGGCTCGTAAGGCTTGTTCATTCCTTAATGAGCCGACCAGAGCAGTGATGGCAGCAGCTAGCCTTTCGTCACCTTCAGTCGAGTGACTTTGCAGAGACTCCATCCGTTGACGAAGAGCGCATTCTACTGTATGGTTTTCACAACGCACCATTGCTTTTTGTGTCGTCATAAAGTCACCGGCAACAATAGCAAAATTGCGGTTTTTTTGCTCTCTTCTATCTCTTGACAGAGTCGTTTTTCGATTCAATCTACTCTTACTAGTGCCTGTCAAAGCAAGAAAAACTAGTTAGAAACTTTTCAAGTCTAAGTGATGACAATTCAAGGAAAGTTAAAAATTCTTACATCCATAAGGTCTTGTTTGAGAGGCCTGATGAAGCCTTGTGTACACCCCTGTAATGTTTGGGGGTAGAAGGGATGAATAGCTTTCAGCATCTTCTCGGCCATTTTTGTTCTCACTTTGGCCGAGAATTTCAGCTCACTGTCAGCTTCAGAGTTGGATGGAGCCGTGGAATGCTCCAGAGCTTCTTCTTGTTGTTCCAAGGAKGTGTTCACTGAAACAGGGAATGTAATTACCGACGGGTCAAAAGGATTAGAAGGACAAGTGTCGTCTGAAAACCGAATGGTCGTTACTACATTACGGTAATACTTACCACCCTTGGAAATGTGCTCTCTCATCCTCTGTTTTGTCACCTCCGGCATTTTTGCAAGGATTTCCTTCTGAACATGGACGAGCAACTCGGCGTCTGGAAACCTCTTGGCTAGTTCTTCAGCCGAAGGTGGTTGATAGATTCCCTCATCGACTTGGGAGACAAAAAGATTAAAGGCAGGATCTTGCCTCATCAAGTCAAAGGTATGAATGGAATCGACATATTTTGGGTCTTGATTGGCCATCTCATCTCGAGCTAGACGAGCAGCGATGTCGACTTTCAGCATCAAATCAGCAGGAGGACCCCTCGGTTCGTCCTCTTCTTCCACATGGAAAAATATGAGCGGCTCGGGAGGATTTGTTTCTGGAAACTGATGATCTGGAGAAGTGTCTTCCAGATCAATCACCTCGTCAGGGACCGATTCTCCCTGGTCGACTTTATTAAAAGGACTTTTGGAGTCCTTAGAATGTTCTTTTTTGCCCTTTGTTGCTAGGGACTTCCTTTTCTTCTTCTTTTTTGAAGCGTCGGTTGATTGGACGGCTTCTGTGTTGGCTGCCTCATTACCGGCAGATTTTGAAGAATGTTTGGATGAGTGACCATCCTTTGGAGTTTTGGGGGACTTATGTTTTGACGAGTGTCCCCCAGATTGGGTTTTGGCCGAGGAAGGAACAGTACTCTCCTTCTCGACAGGTTTCTTTGCAGGCTGCTGTTCGACCCCTTTTGTTGGGTCGGCAGCAAAAGTAACTTTGTATTTTTTCTTAGGCACCTCCTCGACAATAGGAGTGCCTTTCCTTTTAGCCGGAGTCTTCTTCGGCTTGGCATCTCCGAGTCTCTTTTTAACGGCTCCATAAAAATTCCGTTAAGTCTGCAATCCACAAGGCAACAAAGTTAGAAAAAGGTAATTTATTCCACAATCAAGAAAGGAAGTTTTTGCCTCGGCTCGGCTAAGAAAATCTCTTCAGAAATATTGCCGAGCCGACGGTCAAAAACCCTCAATTGATTGCAATCATGGGTACTTAGAAAATTTTCATTTTCTAAGTCACCAGGTTTGTGTTTAGAAAAGGGTTTTTTACACTCGGCTTGGCTAAGATTTTCTTTTCAGAAATATTGCCGAGCCGACAATTTACACTTAATCAAACACTTGAAGAGAGAAAAAAATGGTTACCTCGGGTATTGGGTTTTTCTCTGCTCTCTTCTTCCTTAGCAGGTCATGGAACTCATCAGGGTTCATTTCTCCTTGCATCTCGGCTGGAAGACTTGCCTTTATTTTGTTTATGTCCTCTGCACACAACGTGTTACAGTTAGCAAAAACAAAGGAATCAACAAGGGACATGCATTAAAAATAAAATTCTACTTGAAGCCTTAACCTTACGAAGGCCAGCAGCAAATAAAAAGAGCGGGTCATATAACCAATCCCTAAGGGCAATCCAATTACCCGACACCCACTCCTTTTTTCCCGGCTCAAATTCCTTGTGCACCTTGATGAACATATCTCTCACCAGGTGTTCCTCGGCAGTAACCTTCTCGGTCACTCTGAGCTCCCCCATGTTTCGGGCATTGTTGTTCCATTTCTGGAGGAAGGCAGCAGTGTTAGCTCTCCTCGGCTTGACAAAGAAAAATTCTTCTTTCCAGTCTTTTATTTTTGAAGGTTTTGTCCAGAAGGTAAGGTATGAAGTTCGGTTCTAAAGAACATACCAGCCCCGCTCGGATTCCTTATTCCTGGACAACGAATGTAAGTACAGCCAGACTGTTATGGTCGGCTTCATCCTTTTCATGCCACAGGTGGCAAGAAAGGTCATGACATTTAGCCATGAGATGGGAGTCATTTGCCAGATACCAATATCATAGCAATTTAGAAGATGAAGGATGAAAGGGTGTAGAGGAAACCTAACTCCAAAGTACAAAATCGAGCGGTATACTCCAAAATAACCGCCCGGTGCATCCCTAATAGTATCTCCCGATTCGGGAAGAATAAAATCATAGCTGTTTGGGATGTGGTAGGCCTTCCTCAATTCTGCCATCATCGGAAGGGTTTCGGCTCTAAATTTTTCACTAATTTTGGATTCTAAGGGACCTGGGTGAAGTGTTTTGTTTGTAGCTGGAAGGTTTAGGGCCGGCCCATCTGGACCTATCCCTATAACAGGGAATTGTTCCCTCAGCTGGGTAACACTAAGAACAGGACGAGCAGCTTCCTCTTCCTCTTCATCTAATGCACTTTCCTCGGCATCTGAAGGGTCGGCTGCTACACCTGAAGAAAAGCGGGATTTAAAACCTCTACTCTCGGCAAATTTAAGGACAAAAGCGTAATCAGGAAAATGAACCGCCAAGGGAATGGCAGAAATTGGTTTTTCAAAATCCTCACCTTCCTCTTCTGGGGAACCCTTGGCTTGTTGAGGTGGAGGCACTTGGCTTGAACTGCCAGCTTCCACGTTAGTTTTTTTTTCACCGACTCCTCAGGCGGTGGAATCCCTCTCCTGGACGAAGAGTTTAGAGAGGAGTAGCCCATGTGTGTTCTTGCCACATTGGGTGCCGAAGGTCTGTTGTTGGTAAATAGTTGGGATTTTCCATAGTCGCCTGCACAACAAGTACAGGAGCTGACGATCCACCACAGGACAAATGAATGGAATGTAAATAAGGATTGGACGAAGGGTCAGGGAGTGCCGAGACCCTAGATTCAGCCGGGGAATGACTCACCCCCATACGTGAGTCAGACCCCTTGTTATTTCTATCAATGCCGAAAAGATCGTTCGACGAGCAAGAAGATGCCATTTATTAACTATTATACAAATATAAACCAAAGAACAAAGCAGTAAAGGGGAAATACCTGGAGCTGTGTAGATTCTGACGAGCACAAAGAAAATCCAAGTACAAAGAAAATCCGAGCTGAAAAGCGCCGAGAAGAAAGAAACCGTTGAACACAGAATAGCCGACTAAAAAGATTTGTCGAGCGAAATTCCTTGGGAAGAAAAGTAGACGACACAAAAGAAACAAATCGTCGTAAAAGAAGTGAACAGTAAAATTGAGAAAAGAAGTGAATTGAGAAAGTGAAAAGTGAATTTCATTTCTCTCTCCTCCATATATATAGGGGGGGTTAATTTTTCCAAATTCAAATTTTCCCCCCCAAACCAGTTTCACCTACCTTCACAAACCTGTTAGTCGGGTACTCCAGGGACGGCTCGACCCAACCTAAGCCCGAGCCTAGGCTCCCTCTCAGGTTGGGCCGAGGGGCAAATGATGTAGCCCAAGTAAGGTTGGGCCTGATTTCCTCAAGTCAAGCTCAAATCACAGCAAAGGCCCATAGCCATTGGGCCAACCACATCTACAAGAAGAATACGTATAACCGTATATTCATACGGTAGAACTATGCATACAAATACCAATGGTATACTAAGGCTTTCCTCAAAGCCCAAAGCCCATTAAGGCTCAAATTGTTCAGATTGCACCACTTGTCGCAATCCTAGCAACCCATGAATGTCTATAAATACCCTTACTTTTCCCAAAAAGGGACACATTCAATTACATCACTCTAATCAACTACCTAAAACTCTCTTTTTGTCTTTGCTTTGTCATTCTTTTTGCTCTCCTCTCCTCTTCACACTCTAACTTGAGCGTCGGAGGGCGATAATCCCACTACACCCCCCTACATTGCAAGATACACCCCCCTCCCTAGCTTATGTGCATCATTTTAAAATCAAATACCCTTTATTTCAGACGCATGTGTTTTTTTTAAACATTAAAAACTACTCCCTATCTGCCACGTTTTTAGCTTACCACTTTTTTTAACAAATTACGAATTGATCACAAAAATCTGTGTATTTTTTCACCAGCAATTACCTTATTTTCTCTTTATTCATCACAATAAAACATAATTTAGATTGGTATATACTATTCCGAAAACCTACATCTTGATTGTTATATTATTCTAAACTTCACTTATGATCTATATTCATTTAATATAGCCAATGTACCTTATATTTCCGAGTTTGTTCATGAAAACTACATAAAAAGTTTCACTTGGATATCGTAAAGTTCACTTACACAAAAAATACATCTTGTATTTCACGAGTTGTATTTTAACAATTTTTGTTATGATTTCACATAGTATGATATAAATTTTAATATTGATTTGAATTTAAATTATTATGTTCTCCATTCAGAATTTTGACAGCAGATGGTATCGACTATAGTAATCGATTCTGACTGACTTAGAGTTCGCCAGCACACTAGTTCGAGCATGTAAAATCGCCTATCGCACTAGTTTTGAGGCTAGTTATTTCCTCTCACAACCACATCTAGTCAAAGGCAGGTGGTATTTGAGGTGCAATCGTGGTGAAGCGATATCGAGCAACCATATAATGACCAGAAGACGAAACGAAAGCATGGTTAATTCAACTCATCGCTCGAAATCTCAAACGCGCGTTGGACAGTTGAGGTGCTCCCAGGAAAGTACGGGAAACACAACCACCCATTAATCAACTACAAAGAGGGTCATCAACAAGCTGCCGCCATGAGTCCTGCTGCTAAAGTTCAAGCAAAACGCATGAGACGTGCGCAAACAAAGCCGGCGAATGTTCTTCGGTCTCTTCAATTGGAATTTGAACATGAGCATCATAACATCAAACAGGTTTACAATCTGAATCAAAAGTTGAAAGTTGAGGAGTCTGAAGGGAGGGAGGTGATGGCTCAATTTATCCATCTTGCCGAAGAGCACCAGTACCAAAAGTGGATAAAGGTTGACRAGGATACACAAATAACTACTCACATCTTTGTTGCCCACCCGACATCGATTAACTTGTTGCGTACATTTCCTTTAGTCATCCTTATGGATTCGACTTACAAAACCAACAAGTACGCTATGCCACTGTTCGAGATGGTAGGTATCTCCGACGAACCATAACTTTTTGATTGGTGTGGCCTTGATGAGAGATGAGACGCATCCTCATGCATCCTGAGCAGGTTGATAAGATTGCATGCACCTCTCCTGAGCACCCAGGTCTGACCCAATTTGCACCATTATATCTATCCCTTCTATGAGGGGAACTGATTCTGTGCCTTCAATAGGCTGAGGAATTGCAACTCTATCCAATTCAATCAGGGGCCCAATAGAAAACTGGCCTGATTCTTGAGGTTGAGCTTCCACTGTGCTTGGGCCAGTTACCTTGATTACCCTTTTCTTCAGGGGCTGAGGATTAGCTTCTGCTTCCATATCAACAACCTGTTTTCAAAGTCGAATTGAATCTTCCTTCCTTGAAGTCTTGACTAGGGCCAATTGGCAAGATCTTGCTGCTATTTGTGAGCCCCTCAGGACTGCCACCTGCCCATTGTCTGCTACATACTTGAAACACAAATGATAGGTAGATGCCACCCCTTCAAATGCACTCATGAATATTCTTCCCATTATGATGTTATATGGTGAATAAGCCTCCACCACCTGGAACCTGACCAGTACAGTTCTACCCAGCTCCTCATTTCCTAGGGTGACTGGTAGGTGAATCTCTCCCCTTGGGAGGATTGAACTTCCATAAAAACCTGTAATGGGGCCTGATGTGGGCTCTATGTTCTTGTCCTATAACCCCATCTTTTGATAGACATGATAATATAGGACATTAACAGAGCTCCCCCCATCAATTAGGACTTTATGGACCAGGTGGTTGCGTACTTGGACAGAACATATTAAAGGATCATTATGGGGATGGACCAGGCCTCTACAATCTTGGGGTCCAAAGCTAATTTCAGGAATATCTAAACATTCTGACTGATAAGTACTAGAACAACCAGCAGTTCTAACCTCATTCTTTAGATGATTCCTAGAGGCTGGTGGATCAAAGATTACTGAAATTTCATTGAGGGGTCGCCTGGGCTGGTACCTTTTAGCAGGCTCTGGTCGGTCCTCCTTCTGAGTCTGGTCCTTCTCCTCCTGATCTTTAGCAAACTTCTTATATTGGATGAAGAATCCCTTCCTGATAAGATCTTCCAGGTTGTTCTTCAACTGCACACAGTCTTATGTGGAATGACCTAGACATTCATGGAAGTCACAGTATTTGTTGGGATCTTTAACAGCCTTTGACCTCTTCAGGGGTCTAGTCCATTTGTCATCATTCTTATGTGCTGCAAATATCACTTCCTGTCTGTGTTGAGTGGAGTAAAGCTTTCAAAGATTTGTGGAAGAGGTGTTGCTGCCTTCTCCTTCTTCTTCTCATCTCTTTTTTCCTTCCTCGTCTTCTGGGCAATTGAGGGTGACTTATCATCCTTCTTAGCTACAGAAGCACTGCCTGTTGCTGTAGTCTTGTCAAACTCTTCCAGGGTGATATAATCATCCGAAATGTGCATGGACTGGGCCAAGGTTTCCACCTTAGATTTAGTAAGGTGCACTACTACAAAATTTGGATTAGGCACTAGTTTTAAGAGACCGGTGGTGTATGAAAACCGGTCTCTTAAGTTAAGAGACCGGATATTCATGAAAACCGGTCTCTKAGACTTGTCTAAAAGACCGGTTATTATGACACATCTCTTATTTTCAAGAAAGAAACCGRTTTTATGATAAACCGGTCTCTTTGATCCAAGTGGGCCCCAAAAATTAATTCATTATTATCACACGCATAGTTGTCAAACACTCAAACTTGGCCTCTACATATATCTCTCATCCGTATAAACAGCAATGCATGCCCACACTCCTCACACCTTACTCTTTCTCCTCTCTTTTTTTTGGATGCCTCTTCATCTCCATCCTCTCTCTCTCTCTTCACACCTCACTCTCTCCCCTCTCATCTCTTTTCTACTTCTAATTTGTCCATACTTCTTCAACAATGATCGACATCAAACACCTCCAGCAGAGCCACTCATCTCCTTCGCCGTTTCTTCCCGCATTCGAATCCTCTCTTCCGACGCCAGTACTCATGTTTTTCTAGGTAATTTGAATTTTTTGAGTTTATTGAGTTTTTAAGATGTTTTTTCGTCTTTAAGTGTGAATTAAATTGTTTTTTTCATGATTTCATTATTTATTTTTAATTGAGTTTCTTTCTATCGACTTTCGAATCAAATTTTATTGTTGTTTATAGATCGAGTTTTTTTATAGATATAGTCTTTATGATTCCTATTGAAGTTTTCTTGAGTTTTAGTGTTTTATTTCGTCTGAATATTTCTTTCTATTTTCATCTAAAATTTTATCTTAGGCTGTTGAGTTTTCGCTTGATATTTGTTTCGTGTTGCGTCATTTGTCTGCATTTTTTGGATTCATCTGGTTGTGTTTTAGGTGGTCTTCTTTTTTATTGTTTTTTCAAAAGTTATATTTTTCCGATTTTTTTGATTCCTTTCGATTAAGTTGATTAATGTAAAGGTCTATTCTGTTTGTCTTTTCAGGTTAATCCTCAATTTTGAGTTTTTGCTTTTAGTCCGGCCCATTCAACGCGAAAAAAAATGAACATGGATTCTCAGTATTGTTGGTTTTCATCATTTTTTTCAATTTTTGAGGCTCTGTTGTGTTTTCGATTTTGATATTTTACTTTTGTTGTTTTTGTATTTGGCTGTGTGGTCTATCGTCGACACACTTAGCTAATGTCCAGAAACTTATTCATTCGTACATATGGTGTTTGCTAATAAATGGTTAACCTCAGAATTGGTTCCACCAAATCATAAACCCACCTTAAAAAAAACTCCTTGTCCAGCCATGCCTAC
The DNA here is from genome assembly GCA_008642245.1 of Bassia scoparia. NCBI lineage: Eukaryota > Viridiplantae > Streptophyta > Magnoliopsida > Caryophyllales > Amaranthaceae > Bassia > Bassia scoparia. The sequence goes on from SNQN01001475.1 coordinate 91,857, forward strand.
AAAAAACCCCACTCGAATAAATGAAACAAAACCCGCATATAATGTAACAACAGGGCGATGAATTATTGAACCCAAAAGAAAAATGAACACTCGGGGGATTTCGAACAACTAATTTATATAATTAATGGTGGGTATTTATATAATTAGTGGTATTTACTATTTAGTACTATGATTCTATATCTGTGCATCAACTAGTCTTGCTGCGTTTTACTTTTTGATTTTAATTTGTATTGTTCACTGTACTAACATTTTTGAATTTGTTTTTACAGGTTAAAACATCTCAAAATGAAGCATAAATTTAATCGAAATTTAGTGTATTTGTAAATTTTGGATTGTATGATGTAGTGTATTTAGAATGTGTAATATTTGGATGTATTTTTCTATGTACTTCGTAATTTGTTATAGTGTATTGTCGTTTTTATTGAAATGATAGTAATAATGGTCAGCTTGCATAATGAAATGCAAGTGGGGCCAGCTTTTTTTTAAATTCAAATATATACCAAAGAGACCGGTTATGTGTCAGAATCGGTCTCTTAGGTAAACAACAAAGAGATCGGTTATGTGTCAGAAATCGGTCTCTTTAGTTATGTTCAAAGAGACCGGTTTATCTTAGCACTGGTCTCTTTGATTGATTTAGGAAACTGCAAAACTATCTGATATCTTCACCTAAGAGCCCTCTCACCTAGAGACCGGTTGTTTTGCGGTCTCTTTGGCCTTTTTTAATCGGTCTTTTAGGTCTTTTTGGTAGTAGTGGTGGTCCCTAATCGGACCAGGTCTCAGACCATACTGTAAGGCCATGATTACCACATCAGGCTTTGACTTATAGACCGTTATGGCCTCCTTGTTGAATCTGGTAAGATAATCACGCAAACTTTCATCCTTACCTTGTTTGACTGACATGAGCTCAATTGATGATTTTTGTCTCCTCTTACCACTTATAAAGTGGTTCCTGAACTGGTCAGCCAGGTCACCAAAACTATGAATGCTACGGTGGAATATTTCGAAACCAAGCCTTGGCAATTCCAATAAGTGTAGAAGGGAAGTACTTGCACCAGCTTGCGTCTGCGAATTCTCCTAGATACATGTGTCCCTCATAAAGGGCAACATGGTTATCCGGGTCTCGAGTACCATCAAATTTAATGTGGCCTGGTGTTTTAACCTTTTGAGATCGAGCCCTYAATATTTCACACTAAATGGTGATGAGGATGGATACTTGATTCCAACAGTTGTATGCGTTGCCACCTGGCTTGATGTGGCCTCGGTGGCGAGCTGGCTTTGTGAAGGACCTGGTCTTCCCAGCCTGTGGAAGGCTGAGAGGCGATTTCCCAGTCTATCATGAACTGATTGTCCACGCCTGGTTGCACGTTCAGGCCTGATGGTCTCCGTTGTAAGTCCAGCAGATCTTGGTCGGGGACCAAGTCTGGATGTGCCTGGTCTGAAGTGATGACGGTGTGTTGGGCTTGCATATCTAACCTCATGTCGCTCATCATTTTCTTCAGGTATATCCTCCAATGATAGGGTTGACCCATATGATGGGGAAGATGGTGATTAAGGAGGTGAGTAACTCAGCCTCCTCCTAACACGTGGTCTGGGTGGTCTCATAGATCCACACATCTAGCTGTGGCTTCTCCGTGTGGAGTAACTTGGAGTAGGTGGAGTTGGCCCATATGGGACATGCTCCTGAGTGGTACTCACTCCAGAGGTGCTACCAATATATCTAGAGGACGCCAAACCAGCTCGTCTGAGAACATTCTTTGCATGCTCCATCCTGGTCTGCACTTGATGGAGTCGAATGGTCTTGTGTTCTCTTGGAGGGAGAAGGTGTCTGATGACAATTTCCACCAGGTCCCAAAGAGCCAGTATGTTGGTTTCTTGGGCTTGGTGGTGGTAGATTTTGTGATGGTGGTGGCATGGTGTTCCGGCTACTATGGTGCCTCGTTGACCTAGAACGCTTGGTAGAACGGCTTCTAGCGGTTGAGGACACCTCATCTTGCCTTCTAGGATCAGGCTTGCCACCAGGCATCATCTCGGGGTTGGATGCATCCATGGTTCAACCCACGCAATATGTGGCACTACGCCCCTCCTTCTAGCGCCAAATTGTTGGTACACTAATTGGTATTGCTCACGTGGCAGTGGCCAACAGGCCGGTGCTGGTGGTGTTGAACTTGACGTGCAATCCTAGTACCTACAAAACTCAAAGTGAACTACCCTGGGGCAACCYAGGAACAGCTCCTTCGATGGAGGTGTCAGAGTTTATACCAGGTAGCAAACAGTTTTAGAGAGAGAAAGTAGGTAAAGAGCATTTATGTGTACTTACCAGGCCTGGGTGGCCTGACACCTCCTTATATACTACTGCATGCATGGTGGCATGAGTTTCCTTGGTGACAAGTGTCGCATAATTTCCCAGGGTAGGTGTCTTGCACATGTTTCACCCTTTGACTGGGTGGTAGGCGTTTTGACTCCTTTTGGGCCTTGGACCACTTACTTTATCAAGCCCACTAGGTATGTGTATATGGCGCAAATTATTAGGTACAAACCCCCCTACATTGCAAGATACAACCCCCTCCCCCTAGCTTATGTGGCATATTTTTAAAAAAAAAATCAAAACTACCCTATTATTTCTGACGCATGGTGTTTTTTTAAAAAAAAAAATCAAAAACTACTCCCCATTTCATTGCCCACGTTTGTAGCTTACCAATGTTTTTTTATTTTTTTTTAAAAAAATAGTTATTGATCAACAAATTACGTAATTGATCAACAAAAATCTGTTTC
>SNQN01001476.1:27973-55011 GCA_008642245.1 Bassia scoparia
GCAAGTTCCCCTCCTGAAAGATCAAAAGAAAAAACTAAGTATTGATAACTTACAGCACGGTCTTTATTCTTCTCTTTGAGGCTGCGATACCTAGCCTCCGCAGCAATGGCATCGTAGTCCTTTTTGKCCATCYTGCCTTTCTGAATGTCAGGCAGTCTTTCGTAAGCAGCAGCTGCGATGCGAACCATAGCAYAGAGTTAGTAATCACGAATGCATGGRAGTTTGAACRTAAAGAAATGCGAAGCTACCTCTTTCCTCCTTAGTGCCATCCATTAATGAAAAGGCCATAAGGAAGTCGATATTGAYRAAGAATTCGTAAAATGGGAGCCARTATTTTGGAATGTAGTCCTTAGTTGCTCCATCGCTAAGGACCACAGGCTTCGAGGTGAAGTACTTCAGTTGCTTCTCCTCGTTATCAGTAAGGGTTCCCAATTCGTGAGACTTCACTGAATTAGGAGTCCTTGTCCAAGCAACCAGGACCTTGCTCTCACCCTCTTCGGCGGAGCGAAGGTAGAAAAAATCCGTCTTCCAGATGTTGAACTTGTTTGGCTTGTCGAAGGCAGTTATGTAACCTTCGCAATTTGCCAATTAATACCAGCCATAGAGGCACTTATTGTTCTTGCTAAGAGTATGCATCCGCACAAAAACGCGAACGGAATGGGAGTACCTTCTCGCCTTACAAGTGGCGAAGTACCCCAAAATGTGAACCCACGAATTGGGTGTTAATTGCGACAAGCCTATCCCATAGGCAGCAAGAAGGTGGTGGAAAAATATCCTAGCTGGCACCCTCAATCCAAGATCCACCACATCTTTGTAAATGGCGAAGGTGCCTTCGGGTGCATCAATGATGCGATCCCCCTTATTTGGAATTATCAATTCGAGGCCCTGTCCTCTAATTCCCAGCATGGTACTATAAGCCGCCTTGTTCGCGGTTAGTTCAGCAATCCAACCATCACGAACCTTGAAGGATTCGGGAGTAGGGTAGCTGCGAGTCTTCGCAGGTACTGGGACAGTCGGTTCGGGATTGTCCGCGATGAAAACGTCCTCCGTCGAGACGTCAAGGTTAAAAGTTTCAGGTATTATGTCATCGATATCATCATCATTATGCGAAGTCGAAGGTCCTTCGCCGGGTCTATTTTGTCTACTACTAATGCCTGGAACCCAAGCAGTCTGTTTCACCCTTGGCATGTTAAAATCCTGCACAAGGAGAGAAGTATTGGATGGGAATTTATTTAGAGAAGGTTCGCATKGACKATATTGGGGAATCGAAGAACCCTGGGTCTCAACAGATCCTGGAGATGTTGGCCTGGGCTCTCCGAAGCCCCCAACATCCGACTTATTAGGGCTCGATGACGAAGACGAAACCATTGTTATTACTTTGTAAAAAAGAATGAGAAAAAATCAAAATTTCAAAGGAAAAACTATACCTTGTGTCGGCGAATCGAAGGAGTTGATGTCGAAGAAAATAAAGTCGAAGAAGAATCTGAAAGCTTGAGAACAGCAAACCTCAACTGCGAACCTCGATGCTTCAACTTGAGCCGAAGAAGAGAGAGAAAATTCTTAAGGAATTCTAGAGTGAGGAGAGAGCAATTTCAGAAATAAATTCGTTCACCAACTTTTTCTCTCTCCTCCCTACCCCCTATTTATAGGAAATAATTAGGGTTGAGTGGGCTGGAATTTCGAATTCAAAATCCAAGAAATGAGCGGGAAACTCAAAAGAGCATTAGAGAAGCCCAAGTGTTATGGGCCTGATTTGAAGCCCAACTCAAAGATATTGAGCATTCTGGTTGCCAATTGGATCCAGATCCTAATTGGGTCCCTTGTTTAGGTTTCCAAAGTCCAAGATTAAATGCCAGAATTTGGCTCAACTTTCGAGGAGTGGGAATTTACTCAGAATGTGACTCAAATTCCGAGGAATGGAAGTTGCCATTCTACCTTCCAAGAGCAAAGCACAAAAATCGAGGAGACCCTCATTGAAAGAAATGGGCACAGAAATCGAGGAAAGTTCTCGTACTCAGTTTAGAGCATGAAGATTGCTATCAAACCCTCCCAATACAAACGTATTGGGAGCGTTTGAGGGGCAAATGATGTGGCACGTAAAGCCACGTGTCGCCCTTTGCGTGGTCATAAAAATCCAACGTGGCTTAGAAATACATGACACATGTCAGAAGCCGAGAGGAAGTTGATCTGTATACACTCAACCGAAAACCGGTTAAATACTGTAAATGGAACGGCTTAAGCAAGCAAACAGGTAAAACGATGCATAGGATGGTGACAAGTGTCACACATCCAAGCCCTCAAGGGATAAGGCAAAAGCCTATAAATACCCCTTGAGAGGCACCATTTTACACACAACTTTTCATATGTGTGAGAGCATTACTTCATACTTAAGCAAGTATAGAACTTATCTCTCTAACTTCTCTCTACATTCAATAGCATTTATTCCTTTCCTCCTTCCTTTACTTACTTAGGCATCGGAGGGGAGATAATCCGAAAAGGATTATTCTCCTTCTTGCAGGTGCTAAGGTGTCAAGAGAAACTTGAAGTGCCAAGCCAACGACAAGTTCCAATCCAAGATCAGCTCTCTTAAAGTAGCGTAGACAGGAAGCCTCCACCCATCTCTCAACCCTGAAGCAGAGGAAATATTGTAGCTCGTCAAGCCAAGACTTGCTACAACAATAGCGATTTATTATTTTTTTTACAGAAAAATTAAATTGACTACCGATCCTACATGAACGATATCTCGGGAATTAGTTTTCGAACCAAACCAAATTGGAAATTTTGTTTATTGTTAACAATATGTGGGGGGGAAAAATTCTAAAATTCAAAAAGTTCATTTAGCTAATCAGTTGGAATTCTCTTCAAATTAGATTGAAAATGGTGAGGTTGATGTCACTGCTCCAAAACCCTTCCTCTCCCTCTTTCCCTTATATAATAGAGATAATTATAATTATATATAAAAAAAAAGTTGATATTCTTACTTCATCTCCCATTTCCCTTATATATACCTGGCAAATCGATCGGTCAGGTCGGTATCGGTCGGTCAATGTCCGGTTTCGGGCATTTACAGGTCAGTCATTTTTCGGTAACGGGTCGAATTTCTTTGTTCATGACCCAATGTTTTCGGTAACAGGTCGGTCGGACAAGTTTTTTTTAGCGCCTTTTTTTCTTTCGATATCTCGCAAAAATTAGATCAATTATTAAGGTTTTTAGGACTTAAAAATGTATAATGTGACTAAACTAAGTAGAAATTATTCATTAAACCTTATATTTGTCTGAATCTAATAAATATTATTATTTGCAAAAGATGGTTAGGGCTTCAAAAGGTAAAAAATGCATAATTTGATCATATTCACTAGTAACTTTTTATCGAAACTACACATTCTTCTTCTTTTTTTATCGCAACAAGTGAATTTTTGCAATATTTAAATTTATTACTTTGACTAACATTTGTGATTTGTACATGATTAAACACATTTATAAGTAATTATACTAGATAAATCGGTCAAATCGGACGGTCAGGTCGGTAACAGGTCGGTCAGCATTCTAAAACAGGTTGACGAGTTCGGTTAAAAAATGGGGTTCGATCAAATCTTCTTGTTCATGACCCAACTTTTTCGGGTCGTTTTCCAGGTCAAAATTGGGTCGGGTTTGTTTTTGTCAGGTATACCCTTATATAATAGAGATCAGATAATTATCTCTATTATATAAGTGAAGGGGGGAGCAATGGTGTCCCCCCTATGAAATTCCAATTTGACCCTTATACTTAACTATTATTACAAAATAAACATTTACTTYTATGCATAAACTTGCCAAATTTAATATTCAATCATGTAAAATTCAAAAACACAATTAATGCATAATCCTAAAATAATGTTTGACAAAAAATGAGGAAACTTACTACTGTATTAACTAAAAAAAGACACAGTGAAAAAATTCATAATACTACAACACTTTTTATTTTTATTTTTTACTTTTTTTACATAAAAAAAWTCCATTAGTTAGAGTATCACAAATTTCATAATTATTCGCTTCTAATAATCAAGTACACAATTTATTGTTCACTAAAAAATAAAATACTAAATAGTAATAACAAACAACTCATATTACATACATGATAAATCTACATTAATTTAGAGTTCTTATTGAGAAGAAAATTTATAATTATTATGTAATAGAGATTACGAGGGACATTATTTTTTTTCATAATATTTTCTTTGTATTTTAAAATAATGGTGCAAAAATTAAAATTTAATGTATTTTGTATACAAAATCATGCACGCATCGCGTGCAAAGAATACTAGTAGTTATATAAAAGAAGTCGATATTCTTATGGTACCCGCATTTATTTTTATGTTAGTATTAGGACAAATTAGTACTAGATTTTCTTTAATTGTGAAAAGTGTCAAGAATACAAACATATGCATGCATAATAAAACTTAATGATGAAACGGATGGCTTATAATTATAACAGTATCTTGTATTTTCTTATGATATAGCATCACTCACCTTACATAAGGTTTTACAGATTTCACATTAGTATACCAAAACATAAATTAATTCAAAATAAAGACAATGTATGAAAAACATATGCATAAAATAATGACGCGAAATCGAAATAATTGAAAACAACATAGGTAAATGGTAATTGTATATCTTTAGATTTGATTACTCCATTGTAGGATAAATAGCCGCCGAGGCGACTCCACAGTGATTCTGACCTCTGATGAGCTTGATGTAGCCATTTTCGCCCCAAGTTTCACCCCACGAATTCTTGATCAACCAATACTTGGTCCCATCATTGTCGGTGCCGTACCCGATTAATGTAACGGCATGATTCAATTCCTGACTGCACTCTTCCTGAAACACTCCGCCCTTGTAGTTCTTGAACGCGAACCCACTGCCGTCGATAGCAACCGACACGGGCTGCTGGGAAACCGCTTGCATTAGGGCATCCTCGTCGTACTTGGGAACGCTTTCGTAGCTCTTTATTGTCACCGCGCTGTATCCACCACCACCGCCGCCGCCGCTCATAACTTGGCACTGCATCTGCATACCTTCGTATGGGTACTCTTGTTCTGTGAGTAGGCCTTGGCTTTGCATGACGTATTCGAAAGCGGACGCCATCGAGCCACCGCCACAGCCGTTGCTTTCTTGATCACAATCGAGGAGCTGTTGCTCTGACAGTGGCACCAAATTTCTTGTTTTGATTTGATTAATCCCTTCTATTGCCGCCGCGGACGAAAATGCCCAGCAACATCCTATATCATTATTTTAACAACATGATCATCAAAATATCTTATTTATCTAATTGTTAGATATGCAATAAACATATCGTGGACAACTAGACCCGACATAAAAATAAATTTACAAGTGTATTCAACTATTGCAAGTATAAGAGTTACATTTCTAACTATTTGAAAAGTAGTCTTACTCGATTTTAATCCCCGTTGACCTAAATTAAAGCAGAGGTTTTTAGTGTTTAGGTATGTCGTCAACCATTGTTTAAATTAAATTATGCGTGTCAAAAACACAAATTTAAAGCATGTGCACACCAAGTGGATAGCAAATAATGTTTATTTCGAATGCTTTCAAAACTTATAAGAGGGTAGGAAAACTATCAGAAAACAACACTAACAACAACATGCATGTCGAACTATATATGTAATTATTATGATTCATACCACATTGGCCTTGATCCTTTATCGATGTCACGGCTCCTCTTGTTCTCCAGTCCAATGAATCCGCGAGCATGTCGATATTGACGTCTTTATACATGAATCCATTGGACTGATTGGTAGTGACCATGTTGGACATGGATTTAGAACGAATTTGCTTATTATAACCAGTACGAGTAGCTACAAACTCTTCTGTGGTTAAATCGGCAAAAGCATTAACACCTAATTTGAACGAGTTGTTCAATGATGCATTACCATTAAACTTCTCAATGCGCTCAACATTTTCCTTAAAAATGTTAAAACGCCTCTCCTTCTCTACTAGATCCTTATAGACACGTCCGTGTCTAGCTACCCAAAGCTCATGCCTATCTTTCATGGACAAATTTTTCTGGTCGTCAAGAGGGCGACCAAAGGCTGGGGTTTCCCCTAGCCCTAAGACAACGACTAAGGCAAACCATAAGTAGAGTTGGAATTGTTTGTTTTTGAAAGCCATTAAGCTTAAGAGTGTATTACAACTTTAGGGTATTAAGTATATTCACTAAATCAAAGCTTAATGAATTATGCAATTGAGTTGGATGAATTAAACTTTATCGAATTGGGTTGCTTTTATAGGTAAACTTTGTTGCATGTAATACTGAATTTCTAAACCAAATTTTACGTTGTACTATATTGCATATTTGCATGCATGACTTTAGAAAAATCAACTGTGTTTCCCTCCATAATTTGTGGAGTCATTCACACTAATCCCCCTCAATCTACATTCCCTGATGAGAAAAGAAATTATGTTCATATTGTGAATTAGAAATTGGCGTAAAATGCAAGCAAATGATGTTTTTGAAAGACTAGCTATAAGTTTCACAACTTACAAATTCTATTGAGCGCCTTCATAAAATATCATATATTGAAGCTAAGTAACTAAGTATTGTCATATAGCGAAAATGTATGTAATCAACTTAGGCTTCGACTGTTTTGGAGGAAAATATTTTCAATGAAAAATGATTTTCCRTGAAAAACACTAGATAATTCCCAAGCAAATACTCAATTATTTTTAAATGTTTTGTTTATGTGTGGAGCAGTAGTCTTAAATAAAATATTTTTGCACCTTAAATAAACATAAAATATCTTTGTTAGTTTTTAAAATAAAATGATTTAGAAATGTTAAAACGCCTCTCCTTCTCTACTAGATCCTTATGACAAAATTTCTAATCATAAATTAATTGACCATGTTTAATAGTTTAAAAATAAAATTAAAGCATAATTCATATCTTGTAGTCATTAAATATTTGCATTTTTTATGTAATGGTTTATTAGATAGAGTTGGGAGGGAAAAGCGAAATAATGGGTATTGTTTATTTGTTTTAGTAATAGAATATATATATAGATTTTTTGAAGAAAAGTTTAAAATTTAAGATTGTTTTCCATTGCTTGTTTGTATGAAAAACTCTGATTTCCCTAAGCTCATTTTCCTTTGTTAGTACGAAAAATCCTTGCTTGAGAAAAGATAGGAAAGTTGATTTCTTTTATTTTTTAGAAAAAAAAAATGTTTTCCATATGAATAAAAAATAGTAATTGCCTACTTTTTCTCTCCTTGTACATGTGATTCAATACAATTTTTTAAAAAGCTATCACATGCATTATTGCGTACATATAAGTGAGATTCACTGCAGTACTGCACCTATATACTTTTTATGACCCCAAAATATATTTTCAATCAGACTCCAAGAAAAAAACTAAATACTTCATTTATTTCGAATTACTAGAGACGCTTCTTATTAAGGGATGCTTTAATTTACTAGTCACACTTCTTTTTAGGTAAACACTAGATTTAATCACGGGTGATGTTCGTGTTATGTTATGATAACGTTCAAATTAAATGATAATTTCCAACTAATAATATATTAAATCAAAAGAAAATATAACATTATTCATAATTTTACAATTTGTTATTAATAGTCTTTTATGTTTGCAATTTAATTAATTAAAGTATAACTTCACATGACTGCATGCATGTAAATAGCAAAAAATTAAATTAATAATTATATTTAATTTACGAATTAACTACTCCCTCCGTTCCATGAAATTCATGCCACATCCGTATATTTCACTATTCACAAGTGAAGAGAWTCTTGTAAATAATTATCAATGTATAGTTATAAATATAGTCATGTGGGGTCTTATTTGATTTGTATTAATGAATAGATTATTAATATTCAATTCTAATTTCTCAAATGTTAACTTAAAGATATAACGATACAAAACATGCATTGGGAAGCGTAATGAATAGTAACTGGCAGGATCTTCATGGAACAGAGGGAGTATTATACTTCTCCGTATCAAAAAAAAACAACTTTGGAGGGGCACGGACTCCTAGATAAATTTGTAAATTGTTATTGATACAATGACCTTATTACCCTTAGTTATTAAGACAAACAAAAAAGGAAGGGTTGTCACCCTTGCTACTAACACACGCACAGCTACTTCTAACCACCACGCCACCAGCCCACCATTGTACTACACCATCGCTGCTTCTAATCACCACCTCCACCATCGCTACTATCACTTCCACTTAAACCACCATCGTCACTTCCGACCCAATTTCAGTCATTTCATTAATAATTCGACCTCAAACTAATTCAAGATATGATAATTGTAATATAAAATCGAATTTTAGAACTAAATTGCAACAAATACAACGCATTGATAACAACTATGAAATTGAATCTGAAAATTCAATCAAACGAACTGATAGTTTGTTGGAGACGTGATGAGATGAGGGAGAGGCAAGAAGCTTCTGGAAGAGGAGAGAGAAGATGCGAGAGAATGATGACACATGATTTCATTGTTGTTGTTGACGACGAGTTTGTTGGAGAGGAGGTCGTCGTCGGGGAGAAGACAGAGGAGCGCAGAGCGGCAGGACGACGGCGATTGCGAGGATGAACGCGGAGGTGGAGTATCGATGTGGAGAGAGAGAGAAGCGATGTCGTATGGCGGGTGCTGCAGCGAGGAATCGAAGGAGGAGATACAACGACGACTGGCGAGAAGAATGATGTGATGAACAAGGTTGATGATGGTATTGATGCACGACAAAAAGATGATGGGAGCAGTATAATGTTAAAAGTTAGAGTTGGTAAATTAGATTAGGTATATAATAAGTATTAATTAGTTTATAAGGTTTTTAATAAGGGTATATTGGTCTTTTCACACTAATTGTTTTTAAAAATGAAAAAAAATAAAGTTGCGTTTATTGTGATATTTCCAAAATGGCAAAGTTCGTTTTTTTTATTTCGGAGAAGTATTTTATTTGACTATAGTTATGAATTGCATTTTTTCTTTTACTAAATAAAATAAATATAATTTTTTAAAGAAATAGAACAAAGGTGTAGTTAATGATATCAAATATTACTATTTGATTAAAAAAATTATCTCTATGAGAAACTCTTTCTCCTTTCTTCAACAATAAAAAAAAACCCGAATCAAAACTCGAAAAAGGAGCTATCATGGATGAAATACTCCATGGTAAGCCCCATTTTCCCTTTACTTATATTTTATTCGTTCTTTTGCTTTAATTCAATAATTGTCAGTTCCCCTATTTTTGGATTTTTGTTAGTTTTCCTTTTGCATAAATTAGGTTCGTTTCCTATTGGAGATCAGAGTTCGTTTCCCTTTTGTTGGAATTAAGGTTCTTGTCCTTGTGGAGGGAATTGTTGTCGTTGGAAGGTCTACTTTGTTGATGGCCATTTGTGCGGCATTGAATCTGACATCAAATCAACTTGTACAATTAGTTGAATCAATTAGTACTATTCAGTTCAAGTACTAGCAGAGATCGCAAGGCTTCCTTGTAGACGGCTGCAGAGGACACTGAATTCATGAGACGAGGGTATTTTTATTTCCAATTTCGAATCTTACATGAAATTATAGTTCTATCGAATTAGAATTGTTATTAATTAGGTTCAATTTTCATTATAATTGTTGCTTTTGATATTTGTTGTAGATGTCGCATGGTTTGTTATTAATGAAATAGTTTCTTTCCCTCAAATAAAAGGTGTAGTTAATTATAATTTCTTTGATTTCCTATTATAGGAGCACTTATATAAAACTTGTATTATATGGGAGGATTAAGAAAAATGAATAAAAAAAGATGACTTCATTTGTCAATTCAGAGGGAAATTGTTTCATAAAAATTTGCCAAGTGGTATTGTTTGCTATCGGCACGTCATGTTTTACTTATGTTATAGATTATATTTATCTCTATTCTCTCACATGGATCCTCTTATTTTTTTTCTCTCTACCTTTTTCTTCCTCAAAATTTGTCTAGGAGTCCGCGTACACTTCAAGTATAGTCACTAAATCAAAACAGAGGAAGTATATGTTACACTTTAAAGCCAACGATGATTTTGTTTGGTTAAATTTTATATGAATAAATTGCACTTTTTCAATAGAAATAATATCAAAAATCACATAAATTAAACAAACATATTTCTTCATTGAAAAAGAAACGATGATGACCCATTGCCAGGGGCGGATTTAGGGGGCTACCGTAGGGTACCACAGTACCCCCATTCCCAGGCAAAAAAAAAATTAATTAAGCAAAGAGACTTGTTTTTTGTATAAAGTGTTCTCTTATGCATAGTTAAGATACCATTTAATAACTACAACAAGTCTCTTACCTAGTTATATGTAAAAGAAAAACACAACAAGCTGACAGAAAGACGATCTATTTTATCAATATAAGAGATCATGTTTTTAACCACTGGTCTCTTAGGTAACCATTTAATTTTTAGTTTATATTACATTAATACATCAATTATTCTTTTATATTACTTTAAATTAGAAATTTTCAACCATAGTCTTAACTATTGTAAAAGAAATAAGGTTAATGAATTCATATAATAATTCAACTATACTCAGTTACCAAAAAAATAATTCAACTATACTTTAGTAAAAAAAATGACACCTTTTCGTATATTTAATTCAAACAAATTATTGTATAATCTCGTACCCTCATCCTAAAATTTCTAGATCCGTCAATGCCCATTGCCCATACTTACAGTACAAAAGTTCTAAATATTGATTTTTTTTTTCTTTACACAATAAGATAGATGAGTTAGATCCTTATACATATCCTATCCCAAGAACTCTACAATGATGGAATTGAAGGGGGAATCGCACTGACCTAATGCTCACCTTCCCGACCCGTTCGTTTGATATTCACTATTGATCTATAGGTTGTATTAGTTTATCACTTTCGAAAATTTGACATGAATAAGTCAATTTTATAGAAATCTTCATTTTAGGTTAATCTTTCGATTACCTAAAATTAAGTTAGCATTGTATTGTTTTTGTTTTAAACAAGTTAACGATGTTAAACTCAAGACACATATCACATTTTAATCGGAAGACATTCTGATGTAACTCATTTAAAGTGTAAATAATTCAAGGTTAACTTATTCTTAGTTAAATAAAAACTTAACTCAAAATGACTGGACCACTAAAAAGTTGGCTTATTCTTTACAAATTTTTCTATCTCTTTATTTAGRGTTTTTATTTCACGTTAAAGTTTGTATGTCTTATTTTGCATTAATCGGGATTCGGGGACTAACAATTTCGGGTGGACAGGTTTCATTCCTCTTACAATTGTTGTTGTGGGGGATCGAACACTAGTCCAGCCTACCAAATATAGTCAATCACTAGATTCACCACTACACTACACCAACAATAATAATACCAATTGATTATTGTTGGTGTAGTGGTGATTGGGACTACGCTTTGTAAAAAGAACCCGTGTTCGATCCCCCATAATAACAATTGGGAAGGAACTAAAACCTAACCACCCAGAACTGATCTTCGAATTCGAATTAATCCAAAAAAGGTGAACCGGTTGTTACACCAAAAAAAATTGGCATGAATCAAATATTATTCGCTATTCTTTAAGTGGGGACCAATTCAATTTGGCTTATGCAAACCTTGTATACGTTGTCAATTACCTTGCATGTTTCTTGCATGATTGGAAAGATATACGTGCATGAGTGAGAAACTATGCTAACGTTTAAAAGGGTTTGTTATGAGCTAGAAACAAGGTAACATCAACTTACATGTTGTAAAGTCATTAGTCTCATTACAATTTGCAATACACTTGTTTAGTTGCATCGCGGTCTTGCGGAGTCATTACAGCTTAATTAATTCGTCTAGAATATCTACCACGCAAGGCAAGTCTTGAATAATTAAACTACTATTATGATTTGTCTTGTTGTGCATTACTTTTCACCATGACTTAAACTTTAATTTTGTTGTCTAAAATTACTTAGTTTTGGCTCGATTATGTGAAAAAGTACTTAGTTTTGGCTCAATTTTGTAAAAAAGTACTTAGTTTTGGCTCGAATTTGTAAGAAAGTATCTACATTTTATTTTTCACCATTTAAAGTTTCTAGAGGGTTGTTTTAGCACCGTTGTCGCCAATTTTCAATTAAACTTTGCAAAAAAAAAAGAAAAAAAAAAAAGAAGAAAGAGCATTTGCAGATTGATTTGCATGTCGTTTCATTTAATTTGTATGCATTGATTTGCGTGTTGGAATGTGTCATGGACTCATGATTGTGATTGTCATTTTAACAATTTCGGTCAGTTTTGAATTAGAATTGCAAAAAATGATATGATTTGTCTCGATTTGCATTCAAATATTATCAAAATGGATATAAGAAGGATATATAGTCACTACTATAAAAATTGGATATGGCACCATATTTAGGAGATCGGTGGAGTGCTTTAACCGGCTTATTAAGTTAAGAAACCGGGCATTGTAAAAAATCGGTCTCTTATGGTGGTTATAAGAAACCGGTTTTTCTATCCCCGGTCTCTTATGTTTGGCATGAGATGAAAGTTAAGCCCGAGACCACCCTTGTACCCCTTATTTTTTCAATTTAATACGTTTATTTAACTTCTGAATCTAGGTTCTTCTAGGCTTTTCTATTTCATTCATTCATCACTCTTCCTCACAAGTCTATTTTCTCTCTCTTCTCAAAACTCTTCGCCATCTTCTTCATGAAATTTTTCTTCATTTCATCTTTAATTCTTTCCCAAATTCCTCTTTCTCCACGAAATTTTTTTCATTTTATCTTCTCATCTTAAAATTTCTGATCTCAATCTCTTCGCCATATCCTTCAAAATTCGAGCACGACGGATCTGCTTCTCCTGTACAACATCGAACAGGTAAGATTTGAATCTTATTTTGCCCACAACTCCATTTTTCCAATTCGCGAAAATGGAGATCTATCATTTGTAAGCTTGTGTTCGAAATTCCCAAATTCAACTTGAAATTCAATTCGAAATCTGCTTAAAATTACTGAATTTCTACTAGAAATTGTACTGAATTTCTGCTAGAAATTTGATTGAATTACAATTCGATTTCATGCTGGAAATTTAGATCGAATTGATGTTATWAATTCWAGTGAATTTCTTTTGGAATATGCGATTGAATTCTACTGAATTATTGCTAGAAATTAAAGTGAATTTATTTCGAATTGTTTTTTAAAATTTCTTCTAAATTTGGATCTTTTTCGCTTTTTTCCGAGTAATTTTCAGATTTTTTGGATCGTTTTTCAATATTTTTTCTAGGATCTGTTTTCAGATTTGTAGTTTTTTGGGGTGAATTTTCAATTTTTGGACGATTTTCTAGGTAATTCAGCTTTTTTTTTATTTTCTGGGCTATTTTTAATTCAATTTTTCACTTCAATTTTGTGAGATTATATCACCCTTAATTACTTCATCCTCCATACATTGACTTGAATTTTTAGATCTTTTAATTTGCCCCATCTCATCGCTAAATAATCGCAAATTCACTTTCTCAAAAATCAACAAGGGAACAAATAAGCGTGTTTATTTCTTTGTTTTGGGTTAGATTCCTGTGAGTTCCTTCGTTTTCTTGTATAATTTTTCCGATTTTAGTTGGGTTATTGCTGGGCTTTTCATTATTTTGGGTTTTCGTTAGATTTTTGCATTTTCAGTCTTCTGATTCTTGATTTTTCCTTGGTATTTTATGAATTTGTTTGTTTTTTGTTCCTTCACATATTGCAATGAAGAGTAATTACATGGACATTTATACAGCAAAGGAAACAATACAGTATGATGCATAACCTTGGATGAGAATGAATTCTAGATTTGTTAGATAAGATCATAAGAGTAAAGCTTTGTTATAGTATTAAATTATTACTTCGTATCTTATTTGTTAGGCCCTGTATAAGTAGGGCTTTGTAAAAATTATAGTAATTTTTTTTTGTATAATCTTGTAAAACAAGAGTAGCTTTGTTAGAAATTGTAATTTTTACAATTTTTTTAATAAAATGTAAGATTTTTTATGGTTTCAAATTTTCAATTGCCAATCAACGTAGTAGGTGAGGTGTGGTGTCACGACGCCTGCAATGTAGCAGGCTGCTTTTTTTTAATTATATGTAAAACATAAGAGACCGGTTATTTAAAATCGATCTCTTAGGCTATCAAAGAGACCGCATCTGACACAAGAACCGTCTCTTTGATACACCTAAGAGACCGTTTCTGCGTCAGACACGGTCTCTTATGTTGTAATCTAAGAGACCGGTTTTCACAAAACCGGTCTCTTTGGTTGCTTTAAGAGACCGCAATTACTAACCGGTCTCTTCACCTAAGAGCCCTATGAGCTAGAGACCGGTTGTAATGTGGTCTCTTTGCCCATTTTTAACCGGTCTCTTTGGACTTTTTTGTAGTAGTGAGTGACAAATTTGTGATTTTTCCTTCATAATAGTTAAGGTTATCCAAGTAAAATATGGACTAAAGTTTCAAATATTCAGAAGTTTTGTCACCCACTGCAAAGAATCCTTCACCGAACTCTTCATCATATGAAGAAATAGGTGATCCGATCCCTTCAACTACTGACAACTTTTGTCACGCAATTTTCATTGATGTAGCCTCATGAATGTTTTTGTCTTTCAGTTAGTGATTTTTTGCAAGAAGAGGAATGTGATAATGAAGAATCAAAGGCGGATGCATATAGTGCATAGTGGGGTCACTTGACCCCACTTGAAACCTAAAATGGTGATTTTTTGTTATAAATTTGGAAAATTTTGCCAATATTTTTAAACTAAATTAACTAATTGATCCTGTATAAACATACTAAATTTATTTTGATCCCATTGTATATTATTTCTAGATCCGCCACTGATGAAGATGGGAGAAAATGAGGAAGGCAATAAAAGAGAGTGGAGATAAGGATGGAATACTGTGACAAAGAAACCCATCCACTGAGGACTAGGGTTTTAACTAATGGCCCAAGTTACTTTGTACTTTTCTAATCCCATTTATGTATATTGGAGGCATGATAAACCACTCACTAATGTTGGGATAACATGCCCACTCACGGGGCATAAGCGTCATTTTATATAAAAAACGATATAGACAACCTTATTTTTCACATAGACAACCTTATTTTTCACATAGACAACTATTAATAACTAGTAGATAACCATATAAATTCATAGACAACCATTTACAGTATGAAAGATGACATCTGACGGTGGGGACYCACATCCCTGTTTGYTGTCTRCTGTTTGCTGGCCCACGATTTTCTTTTTTTTTTCACTTTTACCCAAGGGGCATAGACAACCTTATTTTTCACATAGACAACCTTATTTTATGTGATGTAGTGTGAGAGGCTAATTTTATCCCTACATCAGTTAGAAGGATATTGTTCCTCATGTATATTGGTTAATTGAAAGGAAAAAAAATTAAAGCAAATAACACTTATGATGGGTTTTAATGAAAACTCCACAATATTATAATCAGGTTTTATGATGGGGTGGCATTAAAACTGCGCCATAGAAGTTATATTCATATTTTTTCCATTCATTTTATGATGCGTCAAAATATGTTGCGTCTTTGTAACAATTTTTCTATTAGTCGATGATGATAAACGAGCCTAGGCTGTGTCCGTAATCAGTTTGTCCGGTCACTTTACAAGTCCAAGGAGATAATCTTCAAAA
This sequence comes from Bassia scoparia, assembly GCA_008642245.1. Classification (NCBI taxonomy): domain Eukaryota; kingdom Viridiplantae; phylum Streptophyta; class Magnoliopsida; order Caryophyllales; family Amaranthaceae; genus Bassia; species Bassia scoparia. Next base: position 43,656 of record SNQN01001476.1, read on the forward strand.
TCATATGACAATGAGAGGAGTAGCCTCGCCTTTCGTCTTATAAATTGGTAGCAACTCTTGAATTCTTTAACTGTGATATATCACAACACTTAGAGCCTGTTTGGTAGAAAGGAAATGGTGGAAAAGGAAGGGAAATTGAAGGAAATATAACATTTTCCGTCATTTGGTTAAAAACATAAGGAGGGAAAAGAAAGGAACCGGAAGGAATTGACAGGAAAGTTTCTTCACCATTTATTTCCTTTCCTTCCCAAAATTGGGGGAATTTGGGAGGAAAGAGAAAATAAACTTAATTTTTATTTCTTTCCTTCCCTTCATTTATTAATATTTAACCAAACGTAGGAAAATAAGCTGGATTCCTTTCACTTCCTCTATTTGAACCAAACATGGGAAAATAAGTTTATTTTATTTTCCTTTCCTTTCCCTTCCTTTCTCTTCTTTTATTTCCTTTCTCTTCCCTTCCTTTACTAATATAAAACCAAACAGGCTGTTAGCTTCTCTTTCATACCAATGTCATGTGGGACAACACTTATATTGACATGTGGATTGTTCATTGGCTCAACAAATGATTGCAGTACTTATATCCAACACAAAGTTGGTGTTATTACGGTTAATTTTTCCCCATTTATTTCCCAAAATTTTTCTTTAAAGGAAAAACAACAATAGATAATAGGGTCTTTTTTGTGAGAAACCATCTTTTATAAGGGGACACTTTAATTTGTGACAACCCATATTTACTAAGCCTAATCATCTAAAACCATCTATTTTAGCTAAATGAGTTGTTGACCACTATAATGGCTAAATTCTGGCATTGAACTCAAGTAAAACCCCTTTTTTTACCTTTTTCCTTCGATTATACTATTTTTCTCTCATTTTGACCTTATACYTTCGATAAAATCCCAAAGAATCAAATTTTATTAATTTTAGGGTTTTCAAGGAAAATTGTAAATTGGGTTTTTTTCGAGGTGAGAGAGTGTGATATTGTAAGGGATTTAAGGTGGAAATGGTGGTAAACAATATAATACGTAAACTCAATGCAAAATCCAGCCACAAGATGGTGGTCAAGAGCTAAAGTACTTAGCAAAGATGGTTTTAAACAATTAGAGTTAGAAAATATGGTTTGTCACAAATTAAAGTGTCCCTCATATATAAAAGATGATTTCTAACCCAAAAAAAAGCCTTAGTATAATATTAACACATATGACAATGAGGTGAGTAGCCTCGCTCTTAGCGCGCCTTATAAATTGGTAGCAACTCTTGAATTCTTTCAATGTGAGATTCATCATCACAACACTTCTCTTTCATACCAATGTCATGTAGGACAACACTTATACTGACATGTGGCTTGTTCATGGACTCAACAAATGATTACAGTAATTATATCCAAGTAATCCAATATATAGTTGGTGTTATTACGGCAAATTTTTCCCATTTATTTCCCAAAATTTATCTTTAAAAAAAACTACTATTAGGTAATAGGGTTTTTCTCAGAAACCATCTTTTATAAGCGGCGCCGATAAAACCTCAAAGAATCAATTTTAGGGTTTTCAAGGGAAATTGTAAATTGGGTTTTTTTTTTAAGTGGGACCGTGGGAGAGTGTGATGTTGTAGGGGATGTAAGGTGAAAATGGGGGGTAAATAATTTAATTAGGGAAAAATGGAAAAAATAAAACAAAAAATGGAGTTTACGTGAACTCAACGCCGAAATCCAATCACTAGATGATGGTGGTCAAGAGCTAAAGTAGTTAGAAAATATGATTTAAACAATTAGAATTAGAGAAGATGATTTGTCACAAAGTGTACCTCATAAAAGATGATTTCTAACCTCAAAAAAAAAAAAACCATAGTATAATAATAACAAATACGGAGTAAATAGCTTCGCTTCATCAATTTAAAGACCACTTTCATCAAGCCTATATATACACATACATCATTTATTAATTAAACATCCAACCTTGCAAGAGTTCCAACATCCAACATCCAACATCCAACATCCAACATCCAACATATCAAATTCAAACTACACACTCACACTATTAATCTATTATAATAAGCCAAATGCAAACTATATTACACTTTGATCAATCATAATATATGCACAATGCTAGATTACCATACATATTTAATAATTATATTGTACATGCAATGTATGATATGGGATCCCAATAATTAAATTAAATTGGATAAGAAGCCTTCATTGCAATACCACAAAGACCTTCTTTAGCACCACCACCTCTCTTAATCCTCATATACCCCTTTTCACCCCACTTAGTCCCCCATGAATTCTTAATCAACCAATACTTACTCCCATCCTTCTTCTCCTCCCCAAACCCTATCGCTGTCACAGCATGATCCAGCTCGGTCCCACACTCTCCCTTGAACACCCCACCTTCGTAGAACTGGAAGTCGAACCCGCCCCCTTCGATGGCCACCGACACCGGCTGGTGTGCCACCGCGGCCAGCAACGCTGCCTCGTTGTTGGCCGGGACATCCTCGTACCCTTGGATGGAGGCGGCGTTTGTGGCAGCCCGCTTGACGTTGCATGTTCCGTCAATTGCCTTGTAGGGGTAGTTGGCCTCGCTGGTGAGGCCGCCGTGGTGCTTTATGAACTCGAAGGCGGTGTCCATTAGGCCGCCTTCGCAGCCCTCGTCGTAGCCGGTGTCGCAGTCGACTAGCTCTTGCTCTGAGAGGGAGACTAGTTTGCCTGTTTTGATTTGGTTTAGGCTTTCAAGGGATGCTACTGCTGAAAATGCCCAGCAGCAACCTGTGCATCGTGTTCATCATTAACAAATAGTAAGATAATCAATCGTTCAAATAATCATGTTGTTATGATTAATTCATAAATTTATAGTGCCCTTAATGATTCCTAAGTTCGATGATTATAAATTCGATATTGCTAACGGGCGCCTGGGGAGTTAGATAAGAACTAAATATATTTCCTAAAATGATATAAATTTTGGAATTTATGTCAAAATCACACGTCAAACGGTCTAATTAATGTTTATATTCATTTAATATTTTCACTTTTAATTTTTTTTATCTAACGACCCGGGGCACTCGTTAGCTTTTACCTAATAAATTATAACTTCAATTAACTCACTGAACTAACTCTATTTGTCATCGGGATTAGAGTATATGGTAAAATGACGTTTTATTCTCTTACTTAGGAAACAAGTAACTTCTATAAAATTTATAAAACTTCAAGATTAATAGATATATACTCCCCTGTTCCTATTTGTTTTTTACGTTTGTAGAATTACACGTCAATTAAGGGAAATTAATATTTGAATAAATTATGTTAGTATTATTTGGAAGTTGTGTTATTCTTTTAATTTGTTTGGAATGTGTGTAATAAAAATTAAAGTAAATCTTTTTATATTTAAAAATGAGGGGATGAGATAAGTTTGGATGGAAAATCAAAAATGATGAGTAAAATAAGTAAGGGTAATATTAATTATTCTAGGGTAAAAAAAAGTAAAATATGTAAAAGAAATGAAAAATTGTCAACAACTACCCACTTTTTTGTCACTTTTGAAAACAACTACCCAGATTGTTTTTTATTTAAAACAACTACCCACTTTTTATGTTTTGTTTGCAAATCACTACCCACTTTCAGAATTTSAARCTTGCRGAAGGCATAACTACTTGAAAACAACTCCAAATCACGTGATTCTTGAGCCTATTTCATGTATTTTTCCGAGATCTACAACTTTTATGAAGGAACCATGTCCAAAAAACAAATGAATATATGAGAAAAGGCTAAAAACTAAGTGTGACGAGGTTTGGGTAGTTGAGTTGTTTTGGTGGGTGTTGGGTGATTTTAGAGGTGGGAAACAACAAAGGTGATTTTACAATTGGGATGCCACGTTGGGGTGGTTAATAAGGTGTTGAGTGGCCAAAATCTAAAAGTGGGTAGTGATTCGCAAAAAAAAATGAAAATATGGGTAGTTGTTTTCAATAAAAAACAATCTGGGTAGTTGTTTTCAAAAATGGAAAAAAAGTGAGTAGTTGTTGACAATTTTTCCTAAAAGAAAATGTAAAGAATAATAGGAAACACTAAAAAAGGAAACGTAAAAAACAAACTGAAGCGGATGGAGTATTATTCATTTCTTTTATTTGTTCTCATGCAATAATATTATTGTAACAACACTAGCTACTTTTCAAAAGTCATACACCCAATGAACTTCAGTTGTTTGCTTTTGCTACATCTCTATTTAGAAAGTCAAAGTTTACAAAATTTGACTGTCATATCCTATTTGTAGATACTAAAAACAYCATCAATCAAATATTATCATATTCATCTAACATGTATGATGATAATATCAATTTTATTAACAATATTTACCTAACTTTAATTAAGTGTTTCAATCGTCAATTAAAGACATATTTTAATTAGAAGACTGAAAAAAAAACGAGGAAATAGGTTTTCTATACATCCTAAAGTTACCATATATTTTGTACGACTTATATATGTCACTTTTCAACTAGGCTACCACAACAAAAGGGTCTTTCGTGGCGATTTTAGTTGTTATAATTGTTTACATATATAAGTTTATAACTTAATATATCAAAAGAGTTGGTTCAAGTGGTAAGCAACTTGATGTCGTTTAAGGGGGGTTTCGAGTCCGAGTCCCGCCTTATGCATAAATTCTTGTTGGGAGACTCACCCACCATAAATTAGGTGTGCAATCCGGGTCGAATTCAGATGTAGTCGGAACTAAACTCCGGTGAACGGGGTAGACAAACTAAAAAAAATTATAACTTAATATGTAGTTGTACTCCCTCCGTTCCTTGAATAACCTACCATACACTATTTGGGTCTAAAATATGGAAACTAATACAATATGAGAAGTGAGTTTAAAAAGTAGATTTAGATTAGAGAGAAAAGCAAATAAATTGTACATAATTTAATGTACAAAAGTGTATTGTAAGTGGTATGATGGGTTCCACATGGTGGACCACCACAATTAAAAAACTAATGTAAAACTTTCTAAAATGGAATAAAGTAAGAGTGGTAGGAATTTCATGAAACATCCATATGAGAAAAGTGGTAGAAACTTCTTGCAACGGATGAAGTATGTACACAAGAATGAAGTATGTACACAAGAATTGTACTCATATTTCGAGAAAACATTGTGTATATGTAAATAACTAAAAAGTACGTTATTGATATTAAAAGATGGTTCTTACCACATTCGCCTTGGTCTTTGATGGGAGTGACGGCACCTTTTTTCCTCCAATCCATTGCTGATGAAACAACATCACTTACGTTTTCATATTTAAAGGATTTTGATTTTGAATTCAATTCAAACTTGCTTGTTTGCTTCTTATAACCAGTGCGAGAAGCTCGAAACTCCTCATTGGTTAAGTCAGCAAAAGCATTAACACTTAAGGTGAACCCCCTATTCAATTTATTTAACGATTCAATGCGTTTAACGTTTTCATTAAATATTTTAAACCTATTTTCTTTCTCAATGTCATCTTTGTAGACACGTCCGTGCAATTTCATCCATGACTCGTGTTTCTCAACCAACGACGACTCATCTCTAATGACGCGAGATGAGCCCAAAGAAGCCCTAAGTGATAGCACAAGAAGTGTCAAACAAATTTGGCTTATCAAACCCATGCTATATGAAAGCTTATACAATTACTATTTTGGGATGGAAATAATCTAGCTAGTGAAGTGAGTGTTATTTGTACTTGTTAAATTATGATAATGGAGAATGAGCTTTTTATAAGCAAAGTTTGATGTAACCTTATTAGCTTTTGTAATTATTTTTAATGAAGCAATTGATTTAATTTATTTAATGCATGGGATGAGATTACATAAGCAAAGTTTAGTGCAACTTACTTTCTTTGATTGTGGATGTCTTTTGCTACGTGCCTTAGGGTACACTATGATTTAGACATTTCTGTTGATTCCATTTAATTTGGTCAGTGTTGTTCTAAGTATTAATTATTACTACCTGTGTAACATAAAAAAAATGCAACAATTAAATTTTTTTATCAATTATAAAATTAAATATTCGATTATTATTATTGCGTTCTTTCTGCTGCCGAGGAATTAATTAATTATTTGGTCATATGATAGCTATTCCTCAAAGTGCAACGAAAGAAGATAGATGGAGAAAAAACATTTAGCTTGATGATCATTAATTTGTTTATATTTCTTCACTCAAAGAAATTAGTTGATCTTTCATATGAATATGATGGTTTTGCATTGGACTATTTAGTCAGTATTAAATTATATGATGTTGTAAAATTATTGAACTCTCAAAATAGTATTTACCCCCTATTCAATTGGGAAGAATCCAAAATAATCTCAAAGCTAAGACTTTAATTTCAAACTTGCTTTCATTATCACTATGATTTTGAATTGGCCTGGATAAGTAGGTGCGATAAACTTACATGCAACTATAGTCAATAGTCTGCAAGAGAAAATAATGTTATTGTTGTATTTTCTAGCAATAATTGATCCTATATATTGCTCGAAACTTGTAACTAAGGCAAAGATGCCAAAGAGTCTCCATGTCTAATAAAAAGTAGTAAAAGAAAAAAATATATATGTTTAATTTTGAAAACTTACTGGCGGCGATCGAGTATTATCGTAAGAAGACACCCGGTCCTGCCGTCTTATGCTTCTTATGCTAGGTTAACGTATCATGCCTTTAGAGTCTAGGCTTAAAAAATAATGCAAATTCCAACCCAACTGGACAAAAATATCTATTACTCTCGTACTTAATACTAAACCAAAAACCACAAGTGTCACATTATGGTACAATGTCATTAAAAAAATTTGCGCTCTTTTTTGAAGGGCAAATTTGTAATTTTTCTATTATAAATAAATAAAAATATTTAACAGATAAAACTCCGCAAATATCCATAACTATTACCAATTTTAGAAACAAATATCTTTTAATTGATTTCCCATAAATTTTTTAAGGATATACTCATATACGTTTACTGTATTTTTATAGCGGGAGCAGAAAAAAAAACATTTCATTAGTTCTATTATTATATATACAAGTAAATTTTTTATTGAGTTTATTTGAGTATCCTGAGTATAATCTAACATAACACGGCCTTACACGGGCATTTGTTTTGTTTAACAATAAGATCTACCTGGACAATATTCCCTATATACTGCCAACAAAAGATATCAAGTTCTTATTTTAATACATAGCATGTGTCACATCTTGATTAAATTTTTTCCCGCTCTTTTCTACCACTCTAAACATAGTATAATAATTGGTAAAATAAATTAAAGATTGTTTAATAAATAAAATATTTTAAACATTGTATATCTTGCTAAAAAATATTAACTATTGAACAAAAACAATTTTCATAAACACCATTCTAAGATATCTTTTTATTCCATGAGATATTATCAAGGGCGGACCTAAAGAAGGTACATGGGGGTTCGCTTGAACCCCCAAGTTGAAAAATAAAAATAAAAAAAAGAATTTCATAATTTTTCTGAAAAATTTAGCGACCGCTTCTAAGCGGTTGTAAATTAGCATGTTCGGTCGCTAAATTGAACTTTACGGTCACTAATTTGAACAAAGCACAAATTAAAACATTCGTAACTATCTCGTTTCTTATCCAAATAAGCTTATGACCAGTCGTTAGAAAACTCTTGAAGAAAGCTATCATCTTCAACTTGAATCATCGCAAAATAAATTGTAGATTGAGAGATATTTCTATACAAAGTTAGCTTACTTCATTTATGCATACATTTCGGTAGTGTGATTTGACTTCAACGAATCTAAATAATTATACAACAATTTATTTAATTATAGTAGTATTGCTTGTATTCTTAGTTTTTTTAAACATATTGCTTTATTATTTATCTTGTTTCCAATTTTATTTTGATTTGATTTTTTTTATCTTGTTGCATGTATACATTGAGTGGTGTAATTTGGTGACATACAAGCAATGATTTATTGTTGGACATTTAGAATTGATAATTGATTCGTGTTTTTAATTTTTTAGGGGATGTCATTTACTGTATCGATCTGTTATGTGTTCTAATTTTTTAAAAGAAAAAATTCATTTGAGCGACAATTCGATCATCCGAACAATAATTCGAACCACCAAGTTGAAATTCCTGGGTCCGCCACTGGATATTATAATAACATTATGCATATAGGTCTATAAAATATTTTTACATATAAAATACGAGATGTAAAATCAATAATAAACTTCCCACAAAAACTATATTCGAGAAGAGTTAAAATAACGTTAATCTTGCTTTTTACATAGCACATTCCATGAATTTATGTTACTCTGTATAAGAACTTTATTAGTATTTTCATACAATGACATTAATTAACTCATGACTCTATCACTCATTTCAATCCTACAAGAGAAAATTAATCATTTGACAACCCACATGAAATCACAAAATGGTAGGTACCTTTAATTTCAAAGTTAATTTCTTCATTTATAGTTATTTTTTTGATTTGTAAAATCACTTACTAGCAACAAAAATCAAACAACTTATAAAAAACGTCGATACTTGTGTTTAGGGCTCTTATGAATAAATTTAGTAAAAAAATCATACATATATTACACTAGTCCTGAACAATTGTTATGTTATACAATATGAACTTTTCTGACAAATATTAAATTGCAACTTTATTTATTTCACTCTTTTTAAGAGTTTTAATGAATATATTTAGTAAATACCGTACATCGCACAGGCCCTAAACTAGTTGAAGTCTTATATTTGTTAACCCTACACTTATTATTCACACTTTTTTATTTTGAAAAGGTATAAAAAAAAACTAGGTGATGTCCGTAAAATATATAAAAAAAATAGATGTTAGTGAGACGATAAATAAAAAACATGAAAGAAAAAAAGGAGCATAAATGAAAGCAAGTAGACATTCAGTCGCAGCCACACTCCTTTTACCCAGGCCTAACTAACCCCTTTTAACTTAATACTTCATATTTATTTTGTATCACATCCTTTGTATTCTCCATTACTTGCATATCTACGTTTGAAAGTTTTAAATAACTTGCATTCTTTTCATATTGAACAATATATATATGCTAAGTCTCTTTATCTCTCTTCTATCAGGTGAGACCCTTTTTCCTTTCTTTGATCTCTATCACACTCATCTTCTTAAATCGATGCTCTAAGTCTCTAACTTAGCCCCTATACATCAAAAGGTTTACACTACATTTTAGTTAGAGTTCAATTATGTTTTGTCCCAAAAAAATTGAGCATTAATGAGGCATGACATTGCATGCAAATATGCAATAGCTCAATCCACTAAATCCAATAATGTATGTGATCACATCAATAACCACCAATTGTCTAGTAGCCAACTGAAAGTAACTATAACAAAAAAAAATAAGCAAAGCTACTATTTCTGTTTGTGACAAAATTGCTGATTCATTTATCATAATTRTCACTAACTAATTGATGTAACCAGCAAAAGCAAACAAATGACCAAAATAAAAGATTCCTTGTGACTAACTTCCGTAAATAATCAGTAACGTTTTGAATCACACACCCCACTACGTTATCGCTTGTATTAGTGCCGTTTAAATCATAAAAAGAGTGCATGAAACAATGAAAGAAAATAGATGTGTGTAATTGTAAATATTAGAGGTATTTTCTTGCGTAAAGTCATGTAATCAATCTAAGCTAAACAGCAATTTGTTGTGATTGGTTTATTGTTGTAAAGATTCAATTTTTGATGGAGTGAATCTTAGACTTTGGGAGGGATTTGCAAGGTATCTTTCGATGGTAACCATAGCATTGTGCCGTTGTGGTCCCATGTTTCTTTATCAAGGTGTACTCCCCCGTCCCACAAAAATTGCAACGTAAATAAAGAATTTAAAGCTGCGATTTTGAGACTGTCTTTTCTTTTATTCCTATGGATCGGATAAAGCTACAAACATTCGAATACTCATATTACTTCCCTCTATTATCCACCCACTCTTATCATCTTATGGGTTTTATAGGCTGGCTTATAGCTCATTGCGGACCCATGTGTCTTTTATTAAGGTGTAGACGTCTATGACCAATAGGTCTTCTATAGTCCCAGAATCATATTTCTCAATATGATACTAGACAAATATTTATGTTCAAAAATACAAATGTTTATTTTCAAACATTAACATTTGTATTTGAAAATTAACATTTACATTTGGAAATAAATATTTGCATTCGAAAATGAACATTTAGAGATTGACATTTACATTTTTTAACATGAACATTTGCTCGGAACCATAATGAGAAATAGGGTACCGGGATCACCTAAGAATTTGCTGTTTACGACTATTAGACTATAGGAGAGTAATTGATGATTAATCAAACCTCAACCTGGGCGGAATTGGCCCAAAATGTGTAGCCCAAGCACATTAAATTGTGGGTTTGATTTGGGCTTTGCCTACAATTGAATTTTGCAACTTGGCCAATCTACCTACAATGCTCTCTTTGGGCTAGACTATGCTAGTAGATGAAGCCATTAATTATCAATGATTCACTTCAAAATGCATAAGCTTAGTAAGCTTTGTTTTCCCCCTACCGAGAACGCCTACTAATAAGTGAAGAAAGTGTCCTTCAATAATTGTACTAATACTAAATATATACCGAGCATAAATTATGATTAATTATACACATAAATAATTTATTAATTTAGGTGGTCATAACGTTTTGCAATAAATCAACTTATGATAGAATCCTAACTCCTAAAAGGTCATCTAATAAGTATTGGATTGGATCCAAACTATAAAGACCCAATAGTCAGCTTGAATGCCGACTTATGAAYAAGTAAGGTTTTACTAGTTGTAGATAATTGACATATAAAAGCAAAATCAAGAACCCTAATTCATATGACATATTATTCTATGCCTCCTCCCATCAAAAGCGATTGAGACTGTGGAACTCCCCAAAATGTGTAGCCCAAGCACAATTAAATTTTTGGTTGATTGGGCTTTGCCTACAATTGAATTTTGCAACTTGGCCAATCTACCTACAATGCTCTTTTGGCTAGACTATGCTAAGTAGATGAAGCCATTAATTATCAATGATTCACTTCAAATGCATAAGCTTAGTAGCTTTGTTTTCCCCTACCGAGAACGCCTACTAATAAGTGAAGAAAGTGTCCTTCAATAATTGTACTAATACTAAAATATACCGAGATAATTATGATTAATTATACACATAAATAATTTATTAATTTAGGTGGTCATAACGTTTTGCAATAAATCAACTTATGATAGAATCCTAACTCCTAAAAGGTCATCTTAATAGTATTGGATTGATCCAAACTATAAAGACCCAATAGTCAGCTTGAATGCCGACTTATGAATAAGTAGGTTTTTTATATGTTATGCAGATTAT
>SNQN01001476.1:67500-85116 GCA_008642245.1 Bassia scoparia
GTTCCTTTGGACGTGATTGAAGGTCGACTGCTAGCATGGTTTCGTAGGGAGTCATTATTAGGTTTTAATATTTTATTTGTTTTGAATAATATGCCCTATATTTTAATATTGTTGTTTTCAATAATAATGTCTGATCTTTTGGGACTTGGGTATGTTTTGATCGCAATTCCAAGATTGCTGGATACTTTCCCTCTGCTCTTTCTGCTCAAAGAAGGAGACAATGACTGAGTCTATTTCCTTTGTTTGGCGACTGTTAGACGGTCGGTAAAATCCTTTTTCAAAAAAAAAAAATTTTGTCACAACGACCGTCACAACGGTCGATAAAACAAATTTTTGGGTAAAATTTTTTTTTAATTAAAATAATATCATACCGACCATTGTGGTCGGTACCTTTTTTTAAAAAAAAAAATTGTTTTACCGACCACCTAGACAATGTCGTGACGGTCGGTGTTATCGTCCGTTTAGCGGTCAAAGAGCAGTCGGCTAGTTCCCGACTGATTAACGGTCGGTAGCTGGTCGGTAAAGTGCTTACCGACCATCTAAGGGTCGGTAAATTCAGTACACCGACCAATTGTGCGGCGATCGACGTTTATCGATCGTTGGCGGTTGGTAAACGTTTACTGATCGTTTCCCGCGCTATTTACAGATCGCTTTTGACGGTCGACCGAGATGTTTTTTCTTATAGTGTGTCGGGTAGTACATAGGTTGTGCTAATGGTTGTGACCTCAGTTTTGTGTAGGAAATTGTTTCAATGTATTGGTGTTTCACTGATCGATATACGTTGTTTCTCCATTAGACCAAGGTGGACAGAGTGTCATTCTATTTGTCATTATTAGAAATCTTTAGACGTTTACAAGCCGATGTAACTACGCAAAAATAGATTGAATGTCGAATTTGCGTGAACTCACATATCTGTATTGCTTCAGATGAACAGAATATTTTGAGGCAATGTTTAATTAAATCTGTTTTATTAATACATAAAGTTCATAGGTTCTATGCATATCTGTTAAAGTTTTATCAATTATGTCAAATTGTAAGTATCGTTTAACGTTATTATGATGAGGACGTAACATCGGTCCAGAACCAGACCGAAACCGGCTGGATCGGTGGATCGGAATAATGTTGTATTTTCGCAGACTTGGACTGGACCGGTGGGGGTGTTTTGAGGACCGGGATCAGGCCTGAATATTTCGGTCCGGTTTTAGACCGGTTAGTTTAAACTAGTTTATTTTCCTATAAAAACTTTGGAAAATACCTGTTTTTACACTTAAATTTCTGCCTCCTCAAACCTTTATTTCGGCTGAATTTTTTGAGTTGTAAGCAAAAAAAACTTAAGTTAATTTAGTTTACAAACAATAGAAAATTCATAAGATTTATTAAATTCAGTATAATTGATAAAACCTTAAGAGCAATAATTCACAAAATAGCAATAATTCAAAGTCTAGCTTAAAAATTACATATAAACACAACAAAATTAACACTAATACACAAACAAATACGAAGTAGACAATTACAATGTCTATGTAACAAATTAAACCCCCAAAAAAAAATGCACGAACTTATTGTGCTGCGCTGCTGCTCCTGTCGTGGTCCTGCAGGCTGCGTCAGCGTGTGGCAGCGTGGCTGAGGAGTGAGGAGTGGAGGAGCCGCGGAGGCACATCGAACGGCGAAGTGGCGGACTAGCAGCAACAACAATAGAAGATGGGAGGATAAAGGCAAATAGGAGTTAGGGTTTCAATGGAATTGTGGACTTGTGGTTTGTGACATGTCGAGTATAGTCACAAGTTAACAAATAAAGCTGATAATGCTATTTTCCCCACACAAAAAAATTAAATTACCGGATCAATCGGTCTGGATCGATGGACCACCAGGTTTTACCCAAATTGGACCGGAGACTCGAAATGTTCAATTTCTAAGGACCGGAGGTGCAGGTCCGGTCCGATTCCGATCTTAGGTTTGATCTAAGTCGATCTAAAATTTGGTCTGGACCGATTTGTGTATAACCCTAACTATGAATAAAACGTTTTTAGATTTATCATAAAAAAAAATTAAGCAAAAGATATTTATAAAAAGATAAGACAAAATTGAGGATTTAGTTTTTTCCTTTAATTATACTCGATTTTTAGGACAACTTTCTTTGAATAAAAGTGATACTAATATTTTTTTTTATTTACTAATTAATCGTAGAAACTTTGATCACCCCCCAAAAAATGCAATAAATTTATTTTGAATTGAGAAGAAGAAAGGCGAAAATCTATTGACGCCATTAACGCTTCTTCATCATCGCTTTGTGGCATTCATCCTTCCAGGGTACGAAGTATATTATCACTTTTTTTTTTTTTTGGTTGAAAGTGGACTAAAATAAATCAGAATAAATCGCTTACTGTATTGTTGTTTATATTATCACTTCTTTGATTCATGTTAATTCAAACTTTTTTTTTTGTTATGTATTTTGCGAACTGTCTTTGATTAAGAACAATTCTACTCTAACTGTACTACTGAAACATGAAATTGAACTTCTACCTATTAACTTCTGGGTTCAATTCGTTCGACATTTTGTGTACAAATTCTTTAGCTTTGGTTTGATTTTGCTGGGTTATTGTTTTTTCAGTCTCAGAAAGTTGCAATCTTTGTTTCATGTTTTGATAATTGCTGATATATTATATTCTGATTGAAATTTATGTTCTTTTCTCTGATGATTAGTTTTTATGGCACCAAGTGTGTAATTATGTGAAATTTCATCTGGGTTTGTGGCATTAATTGCAGTACTAAGAATTTTCATTTATACGAAGTATGTTATTGTGAAAAAAGGGTTTAGTGAAACTCCACCGATTTGCATTATGCCTAATGCAGATTACAGAGATGCAATGTATTTCGTTTTGTTAATCAATGTGGCTTCCTTCTTGGGTGTTGCTAATTATATGTGAAGTTTGTATTAGTAATCCAAGTGATATTGTTTTTGAGTGAATTAATCAACAATATTTAGGATTCTGTGATACAGTATGCCTACTCGGCACGGGCAATTGGAGTTGTAAAATGGTCTTATAATTTTAGTCAATAACCTCTCGTCACTTATTAGCTGTTACATATTCAATTATATAACCTAGCCAAAGCAATTGAGTGTTTCAGAGACATGAGTATAAATGGGATGCGAAGAGATCATATGGTAGGAGACTAGGCGCTCATTGGTTTATGTTGAGAAGGGGACTTCTCAAAGTCACTTCTAACTTTGTTAAAGCATCTCTAATGGTTATAGTTAGCAACTTGCAACTCCAATAAATCTTTGGTTATTAGCTTGACCATTTGGTTGGGGTAAAAACTAGCAAAAGTAGCGAGATACAATGCTTCGGAATTTGGTTATCTACTAATCCGTACGAGCATTAAAGTATCTTTCTCTATGAAAAGCTATAGCTAACTATTGGGTTACAAATTTGCTAGGAAAAAAAAGAAGTGGAATTTCGATGTGGCATGTCAATCTAATCTCCAAGCTAATTTCACGATTAGCTTGCCATTGGAGATTCTCTGAACATTACAACTTCTAGGAATCATCTTGCTGTTATGTTTTTAAATTATGCTTGATCGATTTCTTGCACGATGATCTTTTAGRATTTGTTTGTTGTCTTTGTTTTTCTCACTTTCTCCTCAGTCCTCACCTCTTCTGGGAGGATTATGATCGAAAAATATCTTTGTCACTTTACTTCATTTTCTCAGTCTTCACAATTGCATAAAACTGCTTCCCTTTCTTCTCTTGGATGACCAAGATAAGATAATATGAACATAATAATTTGTGTGAGGCTGAGGTATTTTCTGGTGATTATCATTTACAAATCTTATATTGCACTGTTTTAGAGTTGAATTAAACTATTTTTCTGCTGACTGCCTAGCAGCCTGTTGATTATGTTCTTATATAAGCTATGATAGGCCTGGTGACTGGTGCTCTTGCTGCAGTGTAACAGAGTGAGATAGATATGTGATTGCTATGGAATATTTTCGCCAACTAAATAATATAAGTAACTAAAATAAGAGTGCAAGTGTAGACGTTTAGTGCATTGTGGCTTTGTGCAACACCTCCAATTTCATACCTTTATCAAAACAAATCGCAGATGCAACAAACATAAAAAGAGGGGCATTACCATCACATTTAGGATCAACATCTCAAATGCCTGCTAAACGTACTTAAAAGAATAGTCCAATACTCCAAACGTAAATTATAATATCCAAAATAAGTTAAACATATTCAGTCTATCTCAAAAAAACTACTTCTTTATTACATTGAAAGTCCAAGCATTGTCTTTTATCTCTAATAAAATAGTTTTAAAGATAACCACTATATTTATTTACAATATGAACTCCAACATGAGCGAATTGTCATCAATACGCACCTAAAGGTTAAGATAAAACACAGATGCAAGAAACATCAAAGCCAACGAAAATCGAGTAACCACTACTTTCCCCTGTAAAACAGTTTTAGTAATCCTTTCCTGACATGGTTGTTGGTTTRAAATCAGTAATTTCTAGTTAATGATTTGAAAGACGAAAGGAATCATTGAAAGTTGCTCATACTGCTTGTTAGCTTTTCTGCACTGATATTCTTTCTTTCTTTCCTTCTATTTTTTTTTTTTTTTTTTTTTTTTTTGCTGATTTTTGCTATTAATTGAAGTGGATAAGTGCTGAATAGAGCACAAACTGCAAATTAGGTGGATAAGAAGTGAACCAACTGTTCAATGCTTTGCTTGGATTGAATACCTTCACATTTCTTGCTCTTGAAACTCTATGGGAAACACACTGAGTCTGAATGTCTGATAAACTGGTATTGTAGTATTTTACTTTAGCTAATACGAAGTACATTATAAGTTTAGTAACTTGAAATATACGCTAGGATGTTGTCTGGAGATAAGACCAAGTTAGAGAGAGAAAGGATTGTTGAATGTAATTGAGTTGATTTATTATCTATTTTTTGCTGAACATCATCCATGATTTGATGGCATCAATTGACATCTTCTATCCAACCCATTTTTGCACTTAAACATCATCATTTTCTTTTTTGTTATATTGTCCAATCATGCCAGTCTATAAATCTAGACCATCCATAAGGAAAATGCATTTTAATATGTGGCTTGATTGTATAAGTGGATATGCATCTGAAGGTAGTTTCACCCGGGTTAGTTTGGAACAAAGCCTTTCCAAGGGTGATTTTCTTCTCTTTTTCTTATGCTAATTGGCACAAATTTCTACTTCCTTCGTCTCTTATGCGATTACAGATGATTAAAGTAAAACCTTTAGGAGAATTGAATTCTCAGTCCCACCTTTAGCTTTAGATAAGAAGCCGAAGTGTCACCTTTCTTCTCTTATTCTTGAACACTTCTTATGGTCATTAATGCATTATTCTTAACAACTCTTTTGGCTATCAATGCAGTATTCTTAAACACCTGTTATGTTGAATATATCTAAATTGATTGCAAAAGGAAAAAGCCTTGCTTTAATCCTGCGGATTCCTGCCCCTCTTCCATGAATATAAAAAGAATAATTGGAAGATGGACTGCATAGTATCTTAACTTTAGAAACTACAAGAAACTCAGTAAAATGTTCTCGTCATTTCTTTCCTTTCATCTGTAAAACATTGCTTGAGTGCTAATAGTTATGRTTTGGAAAGAGTCGATACTGTTGATTTCTCCTTATCATTGTCTCAGTGTTTCAGTCCTGTTCATGAAAATTTGATAGGTCAAGAAGCATAATCTGCTGTACGCCTGTACCTAAAAATGACAGAATCCAGCTGCTCTGACAGTAGCTCTGAGATGAAACCTGATCAGAAGACTCAGCTGATCTACCGTTGTAAGAAATGTCGACAAATTGTTGCATCACAAGAAAGCATAGTCCTGCATGAACAAGGTAAAGGAGAGGCAAGCTTTGGATGGAGAAAGAGAAACGCAGAGTCTGAAGCATTGCCTGAATGCACGGCCATTTTTGTTGAGCCCTTGAAGTGGATGCAGACTGGTAAGAGCAGCAGAAATTAACTATATAGTACTTGTATTTGTTTTGAAATAGTTACAAGCTTATCCCATCTTTAATACGATGCTAATTTTCTMCCCAGTTCAAGAAGGATATGTTTGGGAGAAGCTCTATTGCATGGGATGCAAATCTCGGCTAGGTGCTTTCAACTGGGCAGGCATGCAGTGTAGTTGTGGCGCTTGGGTTAATCCTGCATTTCAGATTCTTAAGAGCCGGATTGATGAATGCTGGATATGAAAGTAGATGACATGTTTGTATAGTTAATTTGTTTAGCTTATGGCATCAATTATTTTTTGACCGAAGTATATGTTTTTGTTAGGTTGTCACTTCTCTAGCACTGCACTGTTTAATAGTAAGATTTGTTGATGCTACTTATTCTGTGCTTAATGTAATTTTACTGCTCTAATTATGCTCTTGCAAGCTTCTAGCCTCGTTTTTGCTCACCCATATGGCGTACTCGTGTTGTTCAGATCAGTTGTTGCTTGAGTAGTAACATACTGTAAAGAGCAACTACATACATCTTCCTTGCTCTATATTTGTTGAAACATTGGAGACTTCTCAGTTCTCACTTGTAAATGAACAACTATGTTGGATCAGAGTATTCTGTGGCACTATTATTAACATGAAGTTTCAAACATCTGGTTTTGGTCACACACATTAGATAATGGATATATTTCATTAGTGACACAAATAGCACAACAAATGAATAATTTATGTCTTACAAATATTACACATTTGTTGCACTATTGTGTTACGAGGAAGTAATACATTTTCAGACACGCATTAAAAATGACAAGCTTTTTGGCCCGTACATAATGCATGAACTTTGATTTATACTCCCTATGTATCACGAAAAATTTAGATATATGGGATCTTGTTTAGTTCATGTAATTGAATACATCATAATAATCAATTATTATATATATTTTTTATTAATTTAATTGTAGATATTGAAAATACAAAATGCACATTGGAACACATGGAAACTTAAAATGTTTAGAAGTTTGTGGAGTATAGAAAATATATGATTTAATTCCTTATAATGATTCCAGAAGAAGATACGGAGTAGTTAAAATCTGCAGAGTAATAATTTATCTTATTTTCAATAACTTCGTAGTTCTAGTAATATATATAATTCTTAGGAAAAAAAATATATATTAACCTTAATTTGATGATTATAAAATAATACAATAAAATATTGAGTACATTAGCATCTTGATAAAAGGAATTTTATTTTAAAAGTGAAAATTTTATTATAATAAAAAGGGTGAGGAAAAGAAAGGAGAAAATGAGAAGTTAAAAAAATACAATAAATTATAGAATTGAAAATGATGCGTATTCAATAGTATTAGCATAATTAATTTAGTATTATTTTATCTTATTTTTGTTGAGTCGTCTATTAATCGCGAGATTGAAATATGTTAGTTCGAAAGTTACGCGTGATCGATAGAATTAGGAGTTTGTTAGGTTGTTACGATATTATTATCTTCATATCATATTAAGATAATCTTTTTAGATAGGATTAGTTTTTAGGAAGTTATCTTTTATTTGTTACAAGTATATCTTTTCTTTATTGGCAAAGAATTCTTACTAAAAATATTTTAAGTGTCAATGAAAAAATTAGTTTTGTGTTTTGAGTTAATCAAGTTGCGTTGTTTTTGTGGTGCATCCACTTCTCATAAGGTTTATGCCAAGTAAGAACCCCTTATAGTTGAAGCTATCAAGGTTTTTATCCAATAGTTATTATTATTTATTCAATTAAATCTTTCACAATAAAATAATTAGAACCTCACTAGTCTTTAACGATAGTTTGTTGATAAATTATCTCACGCGACCATATTAGAAAAGTTTATTAAGTCAAAATTAATTGCAATCGAATTGTTGAATATGTTGATTTGCGAGCATCTTTCTTGTTGTGCTCTAGCACTATCATGCGATTCAATTGAATGAAAATTGAGAAAAAAAATTACAAAATCAAAGGATGAGAATTTTAAACTTTAATAATGGAGAGATAAAAAAATAACAACCAACTGGGAAGATAACTTRTTGTATGTACGAGATTCTACATAAAATAAGGATGACATATAAATATAACACTCAAGGCTTACAAGGTAAATGAAAAGATTGAATATGAAAGAGCAAAACATGAAAGGACACAAAGCAAATGAAAAGATAAGAGAAGCTCGATAGTTTTTTTTGGACGAGAAAAGAAAAGGTTTCATTTATAATAAAGCCAAACGGTACTTACAATTTGACAAATTTGACAAAATATTAACTGACATAGTGACATATCATAGAACCTATGAACTTTATGCATTAATAAAACAGATTTGATTAAAAATCGCCTTAAATAATTTCCTTCATCTGAAACAATACAGAACTGTGAGTTCGCACAGATTCGGCACTCTATCAGTTTATGCGTAGTTACGTCAGCCTGTGTACATCTGTAGTCYTTCCAAATATGACAAAAATCATGAAACCCTGCAAACCAAGGTCCAATGGAGTTGTAGCGTATATCGATAAGTGAAACGCCAATAAGTTGACCCAAACTCCAACACGAGACTGAGGACTCAGCCCTTAGTATAACCTGTGTACCAGCCCGCGCTTGATAGACTAGGGCACTCGACTAAAGGTCTCCACCTTAGAACAGAAAAGGTAAAGGGAAGCGATCTAACAGCCCTAGTATTGCGATAAGAAGATACCAAAATCTCAAAGGACACCTTTATTGAAATTAAAGCGAAAGAACCTAAAAAGAGCGAAACTACTCGAGACGAAAAGCAAAGAGCAAACGGCAATGACATCGACACAACCCCAATCACGATCCTCCAGGATTTTGACGATCGAAATGAGGAATAAAGGGAGTATCAAAACTAACACTCTCCCTTGAACCGCTACCTCGAAAAACCACCAAGGGGGAGATACGAAAGAGATGTCCTCGTTGAACCCACTCGTGCTAGCAAAACGACTCAAAGCAAAAGGAGGGGAAAGGGGACTCATCACCGGCGGCAAGGAAGGGTCGCTGCCCAACCCCGATCAGTGAGTCCCCGGCGAACCAAACGCAAGAAAGGAGGCGAGGGAGATGAGAGAAACGAGGGAGAACGAACGAACAAAAACCCTAAAAARGACTCTCAAACCCTACCTCTCTCKMGAGAGAAGGGACGAACAATTTTTGCCTATTGACTAATGAAAATTCAAAATTTTGCATGTCRCGTTTTTAATAAAAGAAGTTCAAGTCTAATTAATAGATGAGGATGTGCCACATGTGTCAAAATACACTCTGGTCCCTTTTTATATACTAGTAATAAATTAAATGTCTAATCTATATACCACTCCATCCATTCCTTTTTGTTTGTCTTGTTGACTGGAATCAGGAGATAATTAAGAAAAATGAATCTTTAATTAAGAGGAGGGATTAATATAATAAGATTCTTACTTGAAAATAGAATTATTGCCTTTTCATTTTGTATAATGGGAAATTGTAATAAACAAGTGGTGGAAAGTTAATTTTGAGTAGTAAAATATATAGTGTTTAAACTTTTATTTAATATGATAGATGAAAAACTATAAATGTGGTTCATTTATCTATAAAAAAGGTGGATAAAGTTGAATTTAAAAATAGAAAAAATTCTAAGCAAGACTAACATTTAAGAATTTCATTTAAGAAAATAGACAAATAAAAGGGAATGTATTCCTCCCAAATCCTTATATTTTCCATGCCAAACTTATTACTACTTTTTATTTAATTTTTACTATACATTGCATTTATTTCATTTTCAATCCCCTAAATACTTTTATTTGATTGATGTCATTTTTTAATGGGAAATTATCACATATACTCCTGAACTTTTGCGTTTTTTTCCAAAATACCCCTCACATTTTCAACCCCTTCTAAATGCTCCTGAACTTGCAAAAACAAAAAAACAAAAGTGACTTTTTAGGTGGATATTAGACGTAGTTATAACAAACGTTTGCTTATAAATGCATTTCAAGTCCCGAAACTTGCAAAAATCCAAAAAATAATGACTTTTTTGGATGAAAAATAGACGGAGTTTTAATAGACGTTAGCTTATAAATACATTTCAAGGGTACCTATGAAGTCAAAGTTTGTTGGAATGTATTTATAAGGTAATTTTTGTTATAACTCCATTTATTTTTCTGCCTAAAAAGTCAATTTTTTGGGTTTTWAAAAGTTCGGGTACATTTTGAAAGGCATTAAAAATGTGAGGGATATTTTGAAAAAAACGTAAAAGTTTAGGAGTACCTATGATATATAATTTCTCTTTTTAAATCATATTGTGCAAGTACTTTTTTTTTTATATTAAACTCAATATTTTTAAAACTTGACAAATGAAAACAATTTTACGAGTGCATTTTTCAAATTTTAATTAATGATTTTTTTACCAACTCAAGTATTAATTGAAAAATTCGAACATTTGCTCGGGATCATCTAGTTATAAATTATGATACAAAGTACACTTGATTTTGTAAATAAGACTTAATGTTTTAAATATTATATATAAATCTTGCATTGCACGGGTATTATACCAGAGTAGTTGAATCAATAATTAACTGTGTTCTATGTTGATTTTCACAAATAAAAACTCTATATGATGTAGAGTATGGAGTATCGATTTTTAAGTGAAAAATGTTAGTCCCGCATTGATTCACTTGTTTTATAATATAGTTTCATTCATTTGAAAGTTTCATTAAACTTATATCGTATTCTTTATTTAGACACCTATCGACAGTGGCGGACCTATATTGGGGCCTGGTGGTGCACGTGTACCACCAGTCGGCCCAAAAAATTTGGGCTTTTTTTTTTAATTTAAAACTATTCTAGAATAAGTATAAAACAAACTGAGTAGAAAAATAAACACATGTTGCTTCCTAGCTCAGTGGTCTAAAGCCCATGTGATTGTTGTTTAGGTCGCGTGTTCGATTCCTGAGGCAGACTTTTTTTTTTGTTTTATTTTTCGCCAAAGTTGTAATTACAATCCCCAATTACAATTTMCACAATTCAATTCATCTCAAACACTCAGAGTCTCAACTCTCAAACCCTAAGTCAGTCTCTCTCTCTCTCCTCGGCTCGGCGCGACGGTCCGGCACCGATCTCCTCTCTGCGTGGCGGCTCGACGTTTGCAGTACTGGGCTCACTCGTTTGCAGTTTGCAGTTTGCTCGGCGGCTCGGCGTCTATGCCTCACTCGTCCAGTCGTCCTCGACGGCTCCTGCCTGGCTGCCTGTAGTCCTGTGTCGTCGTCCACTGTTTTAAAAAATGAAAGCATAATTCTACTCTAGTTTCTTGATGTAGGGTTTTTAACAGTCACAGGATGATAAACGCAGGTAAAAGCTAGAAGGGGGAAACAGTTTTATTGACAAAAGAAAGTCGATGAAACGTGACAAACATCGTATCCCAATCAATAATTAATATCCTGTTCTACACTTGGTAGTAAGTGGTATGGAACTATGGATATAGCAAATATACCTGTATAAGTTGGCATAAACCAATTGTTAACATATTGCCAATTAACTCGATCAGTAAAATTCTATGTTTGTTCGTACACCGAATCTATGAACATTATGGCCAGACCACCAAAAACAACCCTGAAACACAATGGGAGAAGAAATAATAGCATTACAGATTACAGAAGTTACAGAAATCAGCTTCATCAATCACTACAAAAACAATACCATACAAAAGTTACCGATAACTGACATGTTAAAACCATATCATAAATTTATCGTTTAGTCTACAATACTAGCTCTAGCAATCAGTGCCAATTAGAGAACCATACTAGACAGCAAAATCAAGCTGCATAATCAGATAGTTCCCATGACAATTGAATTCAAGAACTGGCTGTAAGGGGACTTTTCAGCAACAAAAGAAACACTAAAACCATCAATCACTGTGCTAAATTTCAATAGGTAGCACTAGAGGGTGAAAGTTGACTGACTTTTCCGGATTTGGTATTAAGTAAGTAGTCCACAATGTAAGGTCATCCCAAAAGCTACATAATCAACTTGCTGTCATTGTAAGAATCCTCACCAGACCATCCAGCTCTGAGATAGCCTCGTCAAAAGCTTGCTTGGCCAATGGCAAGGCACATGCCTAAAGGTAACAAACGGGAAATACATGTAAAACATCGAATTTCACGTTATAATCGGACGAAGTAATGTATAGACGTACAACATATCTTTCAGGAGAATTCATGATTTCATAATAGAAGACAGAGAAATTCAACACCAAGCCAACCAATTGGGTGAGTAGGTGGCACATCAGCATGGCTGAGGCAACCCTGCCTGCAACAGGCACAAGGTGCTTGGTACGACAATCTTTGATTCCAAATTTTAAACTAGTATAATATTAATAGTGCGGAAATCATTTTATAACTCATAAAAAATCAATTAGTTGCTGTACAATTTTTACTCCAAATAAGGCTATTACTAATGCCAGCATCTTCTACACAAGAAAAGCAAAACGAACCTCGTGATCTCATTTCAGACAAGACCAGACTTAAAAACATGCAACCATAACAAGGCTTGTAAGACCTTCTCAATTTCCTCCTCTTTTACTGATGCAAAAGAGTGTCTCATAATAAAACTTCCATTCAAAACTATACGTTGCTTCTTCTCCTCTTACGGACTAGCATTATTGGTGCACCACATACATCGCTACTACAGGATTGACTGTCAACCGCTATGCATAGCAACATTACTGGATATCTAGTCGGGCATTAACAATGCTATTGATGCGCGTCTTAGCTGCTCCAATCTTTTCCGCCTTCTTTCAACTGCTTGGCAACCAGGATGAAAGACGGTGGAAGTGCATCATCCAACATCTTTCTCCAACAACTGCTCCATCAGAAGCTTTTCACACAAATCTGATCTGCCATCCACCAATCATCAAAAGGCAAAATCTAACTCATTTAGTCCATCTTCATAGTCAACTGCTACATTCTCATTATTCTCTTTGGTTCAAAAACTCCTCCTGAACTTGAGTATCTCTAGCCAATTCTAAATGTGAAACCTTAAGATTCTCCAACTCTTGTCTCCATCAAACTTCCAAAGCATTTGGGGCACCAAATATCAACTACCATCAATCTTTCCGTCTTCAACTTCCTTACCCAAACTCCCCACAACAACACCACATCAAACCCGCCAATTTCATCCGCAACTCTTTTTTTCTCATTCCGCTATCTCCAAGACTTCATTCTCATAACTTCAGCACAAAGGCACATTCTTGACAATTTCTTAACATTGACATCTCCCCCAAGGCACTTCTTTGCCACTTCCACCATAGCCTCCAAACTCTTATACCTCAACTTGCACGTTGTTATCGCCACATTCACCTCCTTCGCCACTTCTCAATCTGACCTTAACCCCATTCACGCCCCACAAACACAACACTGTCGCATAACAGGGCCGCCTCCTTCCGGTGGGCAAATACCACTAATAGCACATTGTATCACAAAATTCCCTTGCTTCACCATCAAATCAACCTTGTCCTTATCACCCGCTAAACCCTGAAACCCACGATCGTCTTCTCCAACAAACCCCCAAATCAAATTCCTTCAACTTAACCCAAAAACCAACAACCCTGCCTCACCATCTTCCCATTTCAATACAATCACACAACCGCAGCAATCACTCGCTAAATGCATGGGAAAGGCTTACAATTCTGACGCATGACAATATAACAGCATGCACCAACAAGAACAGAAAACCACTCACCTAATCAACTCACCATCGGTCCACTTCTCACCATAGCCTTCACTTCTCGGATTCGGTATCGCTGAACTGAGGCGAAACGTAATATCCTTATTATTGATTCGAATCGTTCAGCTTGCGTTCCTGTAAGAGTATTCGTTCCGGTGCCTGGGGATCCGACCCGAACAAAGCCTTCAGGACCCGAATGCGCCGAAAGTGTGCTGATAATCGTCGAATCTTGGACAATTCGCATGATGACACACACTGTGCCACCTGTGACGCTGTCGGTAATATCCCTTGATTGCAGCTTCTGCAAATTGACATTTCTAGGTTTGTGGTTTTAATTTCGAATTGGGGATAGTTATTCACTTGTTCTTGAATTATGAGTTGGGGAATTACATAAGTTGAAGAAATGATGGAAGGTCACTGTTGCATTTTTGAAGTTGGACGAAAAATGAATTTGGGGTTTATGCTGTATTGGAAATTTTGAATTTGCTCCTGTCTCTTCAGCTCTATTCTGGAAAAATAAAAAGAAAAGGAATAACATGTTTCTTCAAATCAATCAATAAATGAATAATAGTTCTATTCAGAGAAACCTAATTAATCAGAAGCAAAGTTATATTTCTTCTAATCAATCCAAAACAAATCAGAAACTACGAATTAACAATAACATGACAACACCAATAAGGATACTCATCAGTTAATATTCCATCCAAAAAAGTTGATATTTCTCAAAACCGGGTGTGTTCTGCGCTTCATCTCCTTTGCCTCTAACACTTAGGGAATCAGCTGTGTTTGTAACAATATGGTAACTTGATTCAATGTGTGTTATGCTTGTTGTAGTGTAATTATTATATTTCATTGTGGACTTCAAATTCTGCCCAAAGTGTACACACTACAGCCAATTCTGCCCAAAATCACCAAAACAACAAAAATATATAACCTCCAAACAATAGAGAAATCGAAACATAATCATAAATAATTCCAACAAAATCACAGAAAAACTAAGCAAAAATTAGCAGATAATAATACAAAAAAAACAGAAAATTGGAACAAAATCATAAATAGATAAAAATTGAACACAAAATTGGGGGATGAAGAGGAGATAGAAAGAAGAATACCATATAAGAGCGAAACCTAACAATGATATAATAGACTTCTCACAGAGACGCCGTCCGTCGAGTGGCGCTGTATAGGGAGAGAAGACAAAGGGGCTTGGATTTGTCAAATACAGAGTATTTGAGTAATTTTTTTGAAATAAAAAGTAAAAATAATAGGTAAATAAATTTAAAAAAAAAATGGGTCATTATTAGAAAAATTCGGTCTATTCATTGGATGTCCCAGATACAGGATATTCAATGGTATTGGGTAAATAAGTATTAGGGCAACAAATATAAGCAAAATATTCATATTTCGTATTTCACTATCAGTTCTTTTTGTTTGTCAATTCCCGAAGTGAAATTTTAAATATTTATCTTATTTGAATCTTATTTATTTTAATTTCAATTTTTACCATATTCCATAGTAATTGTATTCCTCCTGTAACAAAAAAACGCACTTTGGAGGAGGTGCCGGACTCCTAGGAGAAAAATGAATAGTGTTTTTAAAGTGTAAAGGGTATGTTAATTAAAGTAATTAGGGGAAAGGGAGTGGTCCCACCTTTTTGCAACCCCATGTGATGGTTATAATCATATATTTAAAAAATTCATTAAGGGTAATTTGGTAATTTTGTCATTTTTTTTTACTAAAAATAGAAAGAAAAACAAAGTTGCATTTATTTTGAAATTGCTAAAATTGGCAAAAGTTGCGTTTTTTTGTTACGGAGGAAGTATTTCGTACCATATTTTTTTTTTCTGAAGTATATATATTCACGACTACTAGATTACACCTAAAATTTACTTTTCAACACAATATTTATTACTTTTTTTCATTCTACTAAATAAAAAAAGTCAATAACTCTCTTTCAAATAATAATATTAATTCAATTACACATTCTATTAATTAAAAATTCATTTTCTTGATTCTCTCCCGCGATTCCAAACAAGACAAACAAAAGGAAACGGATGAAGTATATATTGATTTTTAAAGTATTTTAATTTGTACTTTTTGTAATATACAACGATTAAAATGTTAGCATAAAAATACTACTTGTAGATGTAACTAAAAAAATAAGTGAAAAACAATACGTTACATTTAAATTCGTTTAATATGATCATAATTTCTTATTATAATTTATTTGATATGATAGATAATGAATTATTGTGCATAGTGGTAAAAACTTAATCTTTCACCTTAATACCTTGGTAGTTAAAACTAACCTCATTATTACTATAATTATGTGCACGCGATGCGTCTTGACCTATGAAAATTGCGATTGATAAAATAATTATAATATGTAATTAATTAAAATGTTTAAGAAATATTTGATATTATTTTAATTTTATCTAATAATTAGTCATACTATTTATTAACTAATAAACTATGATTTGATTCAAATAATATTCCATATATGTTTTAATTCATTTGGAATAATGATCATAATTTTGAATTTTTTCACTAATTAATTAAATCAAATAATAATAATGTATTCTTTATTATGGGTAATTAAGTACATCAATTCATAAGTTTTTATATTAAGACCTTAAGGGTATTAAGTTTAGCATCATCAATTCATTAAGGGTATTATCGTATTTTAAGAGGGGGACACCATCTTCTCCCCCTTCCCTTATATAATAGAGATTATATCGATAGGCAGTGACGGACCAGGAATTTTCGCCTGGTGGGTCACTATTATAAACAAATTGTAATAAAAAATTTCTTAACAAAATATTACAAATACATAAACATACTAACAAATTCAATTATAAATTAAATTACAAATCACATCAGATAATCACAATTTTAGAAAAATGAAATTCAACAACATATTATATCAACAATTATAAACAAGATTCACAAAAAATCAACAATTATCACTGATTAAAATTATCAAACAAGATTCACAAAAATCAACAATTATCAATGAAATTAAAAATTAAAAAGAAAAAAGTGAGTCAGACACTCAGACTAACCTCGGCAGAGCCGGCGAGCCGCCTGAGCGCTGAGCGCCTGTCGCTGAGCAGTGAGCAGACTGGACGCTGGACAGTGGACGACGACACAGGACTACAGGCAGCCAGGCAGGAGCCGTCGAGGACGACTGGACGAGTGAGGCATAGACGCCGAGCCGCCGAGCACCTGCAAACTGCAAACGAGTGAGCCCAGTACTGAACGTCGAGCCGCCACGCAGAGAGGAGATCGGTGGGACCGTCGCGCCGAGCCGAGGAGAGAGAGAGAGACTGACTTAGGGTTGAGAGTTGGAGACTCTGAGTGTTTGAGATGAATTAATTGTGTAAATTGTAATTGGGGATTGTAATTACAACTTTGCGAAAAATAAACAAAAAAAAAGTCTGCCTCAGGAATCGAACACGCGACTAAACAACAATCACATGGGCTTTAGACACTGAGCTAGGAAGCAACATGTTTTATTTTTCACTTCAGTTTGTTTATACTTATTCTAGAATAGTTTTTAAATAAAAAAAAAGCCCAAATTTTTTGGGCCGACTGGTGGTACACGTGCACCACCAGCCCAATATAGGTCGCCACTGTCGATAGGTGTCTAAATAAGAATAGATATAGTTTAATGAACTTTCAAATGAATGAAACTATATTATAAAACAGTGAATCAATGCGGGACTAACATTTTCACTTAAAAATCGATACTCCATACTCTACATCATATAGAGTTTTTATTTGTGAAAATCAACATAGAAACAGTTTAATTAATTGATTCAACTACTCTGGTATAATACCCGTGCAATGCAAGATTTATATATAATATTTAAACATTAAGTTTATTTAAGCAA
>SNQN01001477.1:0-40586 GCA_008642245.1 Bassia scoparia
GAATAAAACACAACCACGCTTCGCACCTTATCATAGTATTCTCCGATGATGACCTGCCTCCTAGAGGGCCCCATCACACATAAGCCCTTCACCTCACTGTGGTGTGTAGGCATTCAATATCCAATGACTTTGGTAGGATAATGATCTGCCATCAATGTTTGCCTTTAAGGACCTGATCAAAACTTGGAATCGCAAATAGATGATCTTTAAGCTAATTACTCAAACATTCGGCTTATGAACAATTCAAGAGACAAGCTCTCGAGATCGTAGGCTCAAACATTCTCTGGGGAACCAATCGAAAAAGGGTGAAGTTCCATGTAAATGAAGTTAAACTTCATCAATCTGCTGCTTTGGCCCCCTTGGCTGCAGTGAAACTAGCGCCGTCGCTATCTTTACCATAAAATGGTCAAATTCTGTACTGCATGGCGCTCCGGTAACTATCGATGCATCTCCCATGAAAATCCATAGCAATAGGAAGCCACACTTGCTAAGTTTCAACATGAACAATGAAGAATAGGAACTTTGGGGGTTCTCAACTGCTGTGATTGAAAATCCCCCTATGATTGCCAATCTCACCATCCATGCTTAATACTGAAGAACAAAGTGCTAGCTTCCCTTTGAATGGCCTTAGGATCCACAAGTGAGCATCTTCGTTCTCTCTTCGAATCTACCCGCAGAAGAATGACAAGTTCCGGCCTGGATAACTTCCCCACAAAAAGAGAAATAGGGATTAAGCATCTGAAGTAACACTCCTTTGAAATAAGAAACGAACTATAGTGCGAGCCACACACTCGCCCCTTTCAGCTTACTCTCCAATGGCTACTGTGCGAGAAGGAGAGATTTTCCGAGCTTTGATTCCCTGAACCCTCTACTAACTCTTGATGAAGAAATATCCAGACTCTGAGAGTCTTTTCAAGACTGCTGTACTTCATCGAAGATAGTCAATGACCTGTCAAAACCCGCAACCCTATTGCGTACACATGGGCATAGGGTCTACTCTTTTGCATGAACAAGCGAAGAGAAGGAAGCTTACCGTTCAAGAGTGGTGAGCTACGATTCCTCGACCCCAACGTTAAACTGATTTACTCCTTGCAAATGACGTGGTTCGACGATGCGCAAAACTTTGAGATCACTGCAACCGATGGCCCGCAAGTTTCATTTCCATGCTGGAGAGCGGATCTCGATGTTTGAAGAATCTGTAGTCCTAAGGAAGCGGTTCTGAGTCTGAGTCCATCCTATGTTTTAGGAGTCTAGTGTTAGCAAGGTCAAGGACGGTCATGTTGGACCAAATAACCTGTTGTGGAGTCTGATAATGTTCTTCTCGCCTCTTCTGAGGCTTCTGCTTTTTGGATGAATGATTTCTGAATTCAATAAGATATGCCTTTTGCTTACTTATCGCTCTTCTTCCTTCCCCCTTGATTGAACTGCTGTTAATTCTGACGCTTCCTAAAAATGAACAAACGCATGATGAACTTATAAGAACGCAATGGCTATTAGACATGAGCAAAGAACCCCATATTGAAGACACTGAAGAAATCAAATTTCTAGCAATGATGAGCCACAATGATAAAGATAGGTATCGCCTTACTGCAGAAGAAAGGTGCACAGCATCAATACCACGCCTCGAGAATACAAAGATGTGTTCGCATGGTCTTACAGAGACTATGCCAGGGATCGATCCAGAGAATTGCTGACATCACCAACCATTAGTTGCAGGGGCAAAACCTGTCAAGCAACAACTAAAGAAAATGAACCTGATAATAGCACTCAAGATTGACAGAAGAGTAGTCAAGCAGTTTTAAGGCAGGTTTTCATTAAGACCATGCTGCAATTACCCAGAATGGATTGCCCAATGTAGTCCCAGTCATGAGAAGATGGAAGAGTCCCGAATGTGTGTCGATTTCCGCGACCTCACAAAGCAAGCCAAAGGATGAATTACCCTTTACCACACATAGACATCTTGGTGGATAACACCGCAAATCACGCTCTGCTATCCTTCATGGATGGATATACGGATATAATCAAATAAAGATGGCTGGAAAAAAGACATGCAGAAGACAAACATTCATAACACACCACTGGGAACATATTGCTACACATGTCATGCCGTTTCGGCTTAAAACGTCGAGCCACCTATCAACGCGCTGCCACTTCCGTCTCATTCACATGATGCAATAAGAGGGAATTATATGTTGATGCATGATAGTGAAACAAAGGAACGAGAAGTCACAACGCCGTCTTTAAAGAAAGTTCTTCCGAGAGGCCTTCGCAAATACAAGATGAGATCAATCCGCAAAAATGTGGCATTTGCAGTTATCTGGAAAGCTTCTGGGTATGTCATTAGCATTGGGCAATCGAAATTGACCTTCAAAAATCACAAGCCATAATGTCCCTCAAACACCTCAAAGAAAAGGAGATCCGAGGATTTTTTGCGGACGTCTTCAATACATCAAGCAGGTTCATCTCCAAACTCCTATGGTGTGTAACCCATCTTTTCCGCAAGCTAAGAAGGATGAACCAAAGACTTGGGACGATGATGTCAACAGGCTTTTTGACAGGTGAAAGAGTACCTCTCCACCCTCCAGTTGTCTTACCACAGTTCCCGGCTCTTACCACTACGGCTCTACCTTACTTCATATCAGACAGTCTTGGAGCAATGCTTGCTCAAGAAGCCACGGAAGGAAAATCCAATATATTACTGAGCAAAAAGTTTCTTCCAATATTGAGACGAGGTACTCCAATACAGAAAACTTTGCCTTGCATTGTTGGCAAACCAAAAGCTCGGGCATACTTCTTTACCACACCCAGTCCACATTGTCTCCAAGCTGATCCATTGAAGGTATCTTCCTGGAAAAACCATGCTATGAGGGGCGTCCTATCAGATGAGTGGTTATGCTTTTCCGAACTTCGATTCTCAAGTATGGTAATCCAAAAGCCAATCAAGGAACATGTTCCTGAAGATTTTTAGCCAATTCGCCCGAACAAGCAAGAGCCAGAAGACTTTGAATTCCCGACGAAGATCCTATTATGCACTGAAGACGGGGCTTGGTGTTTTATACTTTGATGGATCTTCGATCCAAAAAGATGCGGCGTGGGATACTTTTGGTATGCCAGACAAGAAAGAGCACACGCCGATTTCCAGTAAAGCTAGACTTCATGTCACAAACACGCTGCAGAATGATGAGCCGGCATAATTGGTTTAGAATCAGCCATGGCGCTCGGAGTTAGAAGGTTGGGTATACGGGACTCTTCCTGATCAATCAATTCAAATCTCTGGGAAACGGAAAAGTCAAAGTGAAAGTTTGCCCTTTATCAAGCACATCTAGAGACAATTGCCGACATTTCACAAAGAGAAGCGTATACACTACCTCCGCGAGACGACAACCAATTGCAACACAGCCTTTGGCATACAATGAAGCTCGATGATATCAGATCCCACAACTCCATCTAACCATTTGCCAACTAGTCATCGAACAGGCGGCAAGCCTCCAACTCATGTCAATGCCTTGCAGAGGATGAAGGAGCAAGATCATTCGTCAAAAGATAGACAGGAAATGTCAGCCTTGGTATTCCACACATCTCCGAAGTTCTATAGCACAAACACAATCGAATACCCTCCCCACCTCGAAGAAAGCACAAACAGCCCTAAGGCGTTTGCATAAATTAATGTTCACACGAAGGGAGTTACACAAAAAGAGTAACCACGTCGCTCCATACTTTGCATTACTCAAGAAGAAGCAAAAACAGATCTAATGGGATAATGTGAACATGGCGGCCGTGTTGTGCACGCATAATGAGTGGCCAAAATGTTGAGCAAGAAAATCTACATCACCTTGGTTATTATGGATACATGGAACCAGGAAAGACCTGTACGACCCTATGTCAAGAAGTGTGTACCGTGCCAATAAGAATGCCAACCTGCACGCATGTACCTTCGTCCCTGCAAATATACATACTCAACACATTCCCCTTGGCGCATTTTTCCCACATGGGGAGATTGACATCAATTGGAAAGACTTACCCCTCCAGGAACAAGGTGGGGCACGAGTTCATCTAGTCGCGATCGATATTTAACAAAATGGGTGGAGGCAGCCTCCTATGCGACCCTTCAAGCTAAAACATGTGCAAAGTTCATTGACAATATTGTTTGTCAGCCTTTGGAGGATGCCATATGAAATCCGATTAGCGCAACGAACACATTTCCAGAAAAGACGTGCGCACGCTCGTTTTTTATTGATTGCTCACGTAACACAAATTCCCAACATCTTAAACAACACCCGTAATATCAGCACGAGTCCAAACACAAGCTCGAACGGAAGCTGAATAGCAGGCAGCAAACAAAAAATGTAACAACGACAAACGATCATCGCTCAAAATGATCCAGATAACTCTAAGGATTGGCCTCACAAGCTCCATATTTGCTCTTTGGGGAACTCTAAAACTTCGGACCTCACACCGATACACTCCTTACTACACTGGTATTTAACTGGAACACTGAACAGTTCAATCACACACTTGAATTAGAGAGTAACCACTCGCTCCACATTCTAGCTCGAAAGCAACTCCCCAGCCCGGGGGCCGCTACGATAACTACCTTGATGGCGAGCAGGTCTCACGCTAAAATCAATGGCAAGAATGCCCCAACACCAGCATCACACAAACACAACAATCAACAAGAACAAGAGAGCTCACCTCAAGCAGACGATCCTCAATGTGATCCAACAAGATCCACAAGCTTTCCAACACAAATGGTGTTAAGCACTCGAATAACATCAAGGAAGGTGACTTGGTGTAAAAGACATTGATGAAAAATGTTTTAGACCCTCGTGGCAAGTTCGTCCAAATTGGGCAAGGTCCCTACATATCAAGAACATCTTATCTGGAAGGGCGTCCTGAGGTTGAATAGATAGAATGGTGAACGATGTTGCAATCCTCCATTCAACCATGGACCAATTAAAGACCAATATACATTACTCCAACAAAAGCCTTGAACCCTTACTTATCACCTCACCCATATGAACTACGAGAGGCCTGATTCCAATTAGCAATACGTAGGTAAACACTTCTTTTTGAAAAGTTGCGACAATACCAATTACATAAAACTTCCCCCATTTCCTTTGCTCATGTATTCAATAAAGCAAGAAAAACATATGTAATAATATGTAAAGCAAATAAAGCGTTGTTTTTATTAAAACCTTTATCCCTGACTTCAACATATCCACATACAGCTACAAACACAATAACCATATGCACGCAAGCGCCTCCATAAACAGCAATAAATAAGCAACGCAGTCAATCTTTCTTCCTCTTTGTCCATCCCTTCACTTAGCACCTGTGCTCTCCTGTCCATACTCACCTTGCATTCCTTACTCCACCCCAACTATGCCACTCCGCTTCTTGGTCATCAAAGATTCCTTCCTCAACTTATCCCTTCTCTAAATTGGGCATAATCTCTCATGCACTCTGCGCCTCGATAATACACCTGATAATATCTCACATTCCAGACAGGCCAACTAAGCACCTCAACAAGACGGCACGGTCAACCTTGTGCTCCAAGCTGTCGCACCTCACCCCGAACACCGCTACCCCACACACCACAGCCAGCTAGTATACTTTACCAGAACCAAAAACGACGAAAACCTCATAACAGAATATAAGGCACACAAACCACAAGAGACGATCTATACATACAACCAGGATCATTATATCCTACAGAATCACTACTAACTCACTACCGCACACGCACACACACCAACAATCTCCGGCATACGCACGAGGCCACGAGTTGTCACTCGCACCGCTCCCTACTCTCAACATAGTCGAAAACGCGACAGCTCCCACCGGCAAAGCGCCCAACCAACGCCCATAACCATTATCCCTAAACCTCCACTCCTCACGAACAGAGAGCAACGCTCACCCAACCTCAAAGAACGCAACACCACCTCCACACCACGAGAAGGATACTGGAGGCCGCGATGCAAATAATCCAGCACTCTCGATGACTGTACCGCCATACTGACCCGCATTCTACACGCCCACAGGAAAACACTAGAAGTCCCCCCCGAAATACCCACCATAATAATCACTCTCGTACATCACCCAACACATCGCACAATCACCACTCTCTCCTCGCAACAATGTTATACGATGTTACAACTCACCCCATAACAACCCGACGCACACACCACCACTGAGAACACACACACACAACCATACACCTAACCAGATACAAAAACACTAACCCCAAAACACTCGCCAAATAATCGTACCCAACTGTCCAGCACACTGACAAAAGCACGACCTTAATTAGCCGCCAGCCCAATACTAACACAACCAGATAGCAATTACCTCTTAATATAATACAAGAACTCCATGTCATATCACGGACGGCATAACCTCACAAAGAAATAAACAGATAATAAACCATACGAATCACCCTACATCTGTCAAACGAAAGCAACTCACCAAACGTACGTCTATGCTGAACAACCATGAAACTACAGGGGAATCTCACTCACCATTTAATTCAAACAAACCATTAAAGAATGGCAATCACCATCACAACCACAAACAAAAATACCTGCACCAAAAATATACAACCGAAGCAACCAATCACAACACCCACAAACCCGCAAAACCAAACCCCCACGCACCAAGGCACAAACAAGTCCAAAGTAGGAGACAATCATAGTAAACGGAATCTCTCCTCTCCAAGTCGTCCAATATCGCACCCGCCAGCAACCACCAATACTCACCCGACAAAATACAACACTAACAGACGCAGCACGACAACAACCAAAAGCTACGACAAACCACACCATACCCAACCCACCCCAACACACACCACCCACAAACCAACAATCAAAGCACCCAACACCAAAACAACCCACACAACTCCAAACATCAAACCCCCATCACCAAACCAAAACGACAACACCAACCTCAGCACTTAGACTCAACACACAGAATACAACCGCCAACAGCCACCCAAACCGCCCCAAAAAAACACACGCCCAAACATTTTCCGACTTACTTGCACCGGAGAAGAGTAATGACAAAAATACGAGCAAAAAAAGTCAAAAGGCCCGCATCCATTCCACGACCCTCAACTCAAAACAGACGCCAATCACCTGCAATACTCCACCACCCATCCGTTCATAAACATGATCAACCTCTCGACCAATCCTCACTATAAATCGACTCTTCACCCATGCACCCGCCCACAATCCAAAACACAAAGCCCGGCCAAAAAAACAAGACAAAACAACAACAACCCCACAACGAAACACCACAATAGTAGAAGCCCTCTCCGATTCCCTAAGTCCCAATCAACATATATCCGAAAAAACACCTTAACGCAACTAAAGAACTAAAACTCGATCCAGTCACAAAGAAACAATGAACGCGCCATAGGAGGACTGGAAAAATCTAAACATCAGCCAGACACACACCAATAAATTCGCCATTTAAAAAAATTATTTCACGAGCCAATAGTGTAATTTCACATTATTACCGTTAAAGCAAGTAAGGAAGAGTACGAGGCATTCCAAAATTTTATGTGCTTAGCAAGTAAAAAAGCGAATATCAATTTTCACGAAAACTGAACCATGCAGAAAACGTCCATGTGATGGTGCACCTAACTATTCGATGTCGCCTTTCGCACCTGTGTTGGAGAGAAATCAACGTATCCATGAGTCTAGGCGCGAGACAAACCTTGCGAGCCATGCCTAAAGAGACTTAGAGAAATAAAGTGTTTAGGTTTGAGTAATAACAGTAAAAGAGTACGGTTTTCGAGTCATAAGTCCAAAAACTTCCGTCTAGGTGGCATTATAATGCAACTGCAACAACCGGAGCCAAAAACCCTAAGCCTTGAGGCGTATAGATATACGCAATATTAGCTGGAGCGTATATACGCTGATATGGTAAGACACAGAGCATTATATACAAGCGCCAATTAATGGTAATTTAGCAGCTGTATATACGACAGCTTGCACACGTAGCGTTGGTACTTCCCTTAAATTTTTTGGAAAGTAGATGAATAACTTACAAAGCTGTATATACGCTACCATTAGGGCTTATATAACGTCAGGAGGGCCAGTCGTTTCATACGCAGCTGTCCTCCTGGTTAGCGTATAAATACGCTCCATACTACGCCACTTTAGCAACTTCGAAATGGTAATTTTTTGCAAAATCTACTTTTCAGCCGGTCTATGATATTGCAAAGTGGTCTGGCAACGAGGTTGGTTTAATGGCTAACGGGCCATGGTTCGCTTTCGTTATACACTGCGCGACTTCAAACGCATCGTTAGTGATTGTCCAAACATTATTTTTGTTTTTTTTTCGGGAGGGAAGACGGGATAGTCCTCCAATTGCGTACTGAGTCACATGCTCATATTAACCACAAACCAACATACATACTTCACAAAACACCATAAATTACATCACATCATACAATCCACATACAATCGCATTTCCTATACATGAAGTCTAATGAGTCATGCCAAACACATGCATTCCATACAAGTGTTTATACATAAGTTGCATACATAAGCTGCATATCATAATAAACAACCCGTAGTTCAAGGCGTAAAGTTAGTCCTAAAGTGTCCTTGGCTGACCTCCGGCTTCCGACAGCGTCTCATGGTCACGAAGTTAGTCCGTTACCGCACTCGGGAAGTCATTGCGGAAGACTAGCCCATAAAGCATAACATTACACACGGCTCTAGAATAAAGTTCTAAGGCTTTGGTGTAGTGAAACTCACATACACTAAGCGAAGGCATCACGTGACTAAGCTTTTGGAAAACAAAATTTCAAAGACTGTACAAGACAAAATGGCTCGTAGCAAGTGTCATTTGCAAAGCCAACAAAGAAGACTTGGCGGCTACTTCACTACATCACTTGGGGGCTCCAGAAATTCCCAAGACATCCTTCTCGGTCTATGATTTCTCCGGCTATAGAAATCCAGCAAAACACATCTTTTGTCGTGGTCACGATTTCTCCCGCCATGACAAGAAATCGGTAGCAAAACCATCTTTCGGGTCTAACGATTTTCTCGCCGCTACAGAATCCAGCAAAAACCATCTTTCGGGTTTATGGTTTCTCCCGCTACAGAAATCGCTCAAGCCAAATAATCTCTTTCGGCGTCTTGGAAATTTTCTCTCCCCTACAGGAAGTTACCTCGCATCTCCGGTTCTTGGAGATCCTTCCCACTCTCAAGAAAGTTCGCGCCACTCTCTCGGGTTTTTGGAATTTTCTCGCCCCGCCTAGAATCGTCGCAACCACATGACATTTCCTCACGCCTATACGGCAATTCATCGCAATTACTTCGATTGTTGCTATTACACAACATTCTCCCGAAAAGCCAAGGTCTAAGCCGTTAGGAAAGGCATATGGCATCACAACTCTCCCCTGGAAAAGCCAAGGTCAGCCGTAGGGGAACTTTCTCTGAAGGAACGAGGCGCTTCCAACGGAAATACATTTACTTCTTTCCCGAAAAGCCAAGGTCGCCGTAGGGAAAAGCAATCTACAATCAACTTCTTTTCCCGAAGCCAAGGTCAACCGTAGGAAAGCTCACCTGAGACGACGCCTATCCGGAAGTATTCATCACCTTATTCTTCCTGAAAAGCCAAGGTCAGCCGTAGGGAAATACTCTGAAGGAATCAAGCCTTCGATTCGACAGAGTTTGCATCCAATCATTTCTCCTGAAAGCCAGGGTCAGCCGTAGGGAGACAACCACCCGAAGGATCCGGCGCTATCAAGGGCAATAACTCCCATGGGGCCGCGGTACGGTAACTAACCTTTGTTTGCAGGTACCGGCGAAAAGGCGTAACTCAGGGTTGCAGAACGTCTTGTGTTGCCTCTCCGTTCCCAAATCGAATACTTTGACTTTCGTCTTACGGACTATCGTCTCTTCTCATGACTCAGTCAAAGTGGGGGCTTCTGTAGACACCTAAAAAAAGTTGCTCCCCAAAAGAGTAATCAGTGATGAAACATACCGCGTCTCTGCGATTGTTTCAACTTGAGAAAGATGCTTTGAACTCACACAAAGTTGAAAATACGTAGGGTCATACTCGGAACTATTGAGCAAAGGACGAAATAAAAGGGGCAAAAACATTTTCTTTTATTTATTTAATTATTTTCTATTTTTAGGTTTTCTTTTCTATTTTTAGGATTTTTAAAATATTTTATTGTTGATCTCCATATTTCCACTTTTCATCACACTCTTCACATTTTTTCTGAGCTCACCAGTATTTTTAGATTATTTTTCTGATTTTCTTACATTTTTCTATGATTTTTATAAATTTTATACGCAAAATACAAAAAAATACAAAATACACAAAAAACTCTGGAAATACGTGGAACCTTCTAGAACACTCTAGAACTCCTTGCTTGGAGACAAGGTGTCTAGGTGGCGTCGATTCAAGGCAAATCACAAATAAAATCGAAGAATCAAAAGTATTTCGAGTTTGAAAAAATTATATATACGTAAGGCTTGCGCTATATACCGCAGAGGCCTGCTAATATACGCAGCCCCCTGCGTTATACGCAGGCACCTGCATATATACGCGAGGTTTTTTCCCTCATTTTCCCCCTCGTGCCTATAAAATACGTGCCTACTTGCTCATTCCGAAGACACACGTCTATTCAATTCTCTCCCCTAACGTGCATCATTCTCCCTCTCACACTCTCACACACTCTAAATAATTCGTTCTTGAGTTCTAAGCATCGATCTGTTTCGATTCAACAAGCGACAAACTAAGGTTTATTTCTAGAATTACTCGCCCCTAAACCACATCTTTTTTATTTTCCTCAATCTAATATAATAACTATTACAGTTTCAATCTAATTAACAAAATGAAGAAAACTCACTACTTTAATTATTCCATGTAAATATGTAGGAGTGGTTAACGTTTTCCTTTGTTTCGTTCTTTTTTTATTCATTTTCATTATTATTATCACTTGTCAATAGCTACGATTTCTTATCTTTGTATAGCTGATTCAATGGCGAAGGTTCATTCGCTCGTTTTATTACGAACTACATTTGTTTGTGTCCTTGCTATCGACTCAAGGCGGAAGGATTCATTTCGCTCGTTCTTTTTATTACGAAAACAACACTTGTTTTGTTTGCACGATTCAGGGTAAGATGGGTTAATTATGGATTTGAATTTCATATACTTCACATTGTCATGGTTGTATCATTGTATATATTTTGCTTAAACAAGACGGAAATTATCGTATCACATTAAGTCAGATAATTATGGACAACCGCGTTTTTAGGCACCGTTTTCAATTTGATTAACAAAAGTGTCACAATTTCTAGTTAGTAGTCTCTTGTGTCATTAATAGAAACCCACTTTCGTAGTAATCTTTAAGGGTTTAGTACGCTTCTAAGTGCTTAATAATGTAAGTTATGTGCATTCATAACCGTGATGAATGGAATTGCAATGAGGACCGAGTTACGAGCGCGCTACAGCGGGCCATTGGTTACAGATTATTCTACATGTCCCCAGAACCCCACGAATTGGTTACTTGATCAGAACGTGGGGCCAGTTAATTTGGCACCAACGTTTCGGGCGTCCGTGAATAACCTTTATAGGCACGGTGGCGACTCCCCTTACTCGACAACACTACCCCAACGCACTCACGTGCGGGTTCCGTGGCTCAAACCCACGCAAAGCACCTTGATGTAGTACCAAGCCGCGCGCCCGCTATACGCGAGGGTGTGGCCCACGTCCTACAAGGGGCAAGAGAGGAATGAAGCTGCAGCCTCAGAAATCAAGAAGTTACTCGAAGCAGGCTTCATACGGGAATGTCAATACTCGGACTGGCTGGCCAATGTAGTGCTAGTCACGAAACCAAATGGAACCTAGCGCATGTGCGTTGACTTTACCGATCTTAACAAAGCATGTCCAAAGGATGACTACCCGCTACCAAAGATCGATGCCCTAGTTGATTCCACTGCGGGACATGTGTTGTTCAGCTTCATGGATGCCAATGATGGGTACCATCAGATCCCGATGGCTGAAGAAGATCAAACCCACACTGCTTTCATCACCAAGCAAGGGGTCTATTGTTACAAAGTGATGCCATTCGGCCTCAAGAATGCGGGGGCCACCTACCAGAGGTTAGTAGACATAATCTTCAAGGGTCAGATCGGTAGGAATGTTGAGATATACGTCGATGACATGATAGTCAAAAGTAGAAAAGTTGAAAATCACGTCTCAGACCTCATAGAGGCCTTCTCATCCCTCAGAAAATTCAACATGAAACTAAATCCCAAAACATGCATGTTCAGTGTTCGGGGAGGCAAATGCCTCAGTTTCCTCGTAGATGAGAGAGGAATCGACGCAAATCTGGACGAAATACAGGCAATCAACAACATGGAATCCCCTCGGTCGGTCAAAGAAGTGCAAAGGCTCACTGGTTGCATGACTGCCTTGGGTCGGTTCCTGTCACGATCGGCTGACAAAAGCCTTGCCTTCTTCAAAGCGCTCAAAAGACCCACCTTCAGCTGGGATGAAGAAGTAGAAATAGCTTTCCAACAACTCAAGCAACACTTGTCTGCCATACCAAAGCTGGTATCACACTTGCCGGGAGAACCATAGCCAGTCGAAAGTTGAAGCCCTACTTCCATGCTCATCCTATAAAGGTCCTAATCGAACAACCCATCAGGAAGGTCATTTAGGGTCGAAATCATTCCACTCGGATGACCGAATGATCTAATCAGTTGGCAGACTACGAACTCGAATACGATCCTAGAAGGGCTATCAAGGCACAAGCCTTAGCCGGTTTCATAGTAGAATGCACCAATCGACCTTCACAACCAGTCGAGTCTGCGAGCTGGGAGGTGTATGTTGAAGGGTCGGCAACGAAGGAAGGAAACGGAGCCGGGATACTCATCAAAACTGATTAAGGCGAAAAATTGGAGTATGCTGTCAAGTTCGGGTTTACTGCCTCAAACAATGAGACTGAGTATGTAGCAGTCATCCTCGGAATGTAGATGTGCTTGGCAGGAGGGGCTAAGTCCTTGACAATGAAGTCTGACTCCCAGTTGGTGTTCGGTTAGATCACCGGGGAATTCGAGGCCAAGGAAGATGGAATAAAGATGTACCTGAACAAAGTCAGTGAACTCTCTCAGAAATTCCAGCAATTCTCTATCATTCACGTCCCTAGGTCTGAAAATCACCAAGCAGAAGCCCTGTCAAGGCTCGCAAGTTCAGCCGAGTCTCTGGAACCCAGGACCATCACTTGGGAAGTACTCAAGGAGCCAAGCATAAATGCTTAGCCATCCACCATGGTCCTAGATCGAGGGGAAACCTGGATGGATCAGATAATTAAGTACCTTCGAGACGAACAACTCCCAGAGGATCAGAAGCAAGTGGATAGGCTGAGGACTCAGGCGCGGTGGTTTGAGTGGCACAATGACAAGTTATACAAGAAGTCTTACACTCATCCCCTACTCTGATGAATCACTCCAGATGAGGGTGATTACATCCTACGGGAAATCCATGAGGGTGCTTGTGGAAGTCACCAGGGAGCAAGAACAATGGCTGAGAAAAATCTTCGAGCCGGGTATTATTGGCCAACCCTCAAGCAAGAAGCACATGACTTGGTCTAGAAATGTGAAAAATGTCAGAAGAATGGCTCGGTGCCCCACCAACCAGCAAACCAACTCTCAGCCATACTACCCACTCTGCCCTTTGACTAGTGGGGAATGGACCTGTTGGGACCCTTTCCACAAGCCTCGGGGCAAAGAAGTTCCTCATCGTTGCAGTGGATTATTTCACAAAGTGGATAGAAGCTGAATCTTTGGCAACTATTACTGAGAAGCACGTTCAGCAGTTCATCTGGAGGAATATTATCACTCGGTTCGGGATACCCCGGGTACTTGTTACCGATAACGGAAGACAATTCGTCAGTGAAGCAACCAAGGAATATTGTGCTCGGTTCGACATCAGCATCCGAGCAACCTCAGTTGACAATCCTCAAACTAATGGTCAAGTCGAGCTGAGGCTGGCAACAAAGTCATTCTACGAGGAATCAAAACCACACTGGAAGAATCTAAAGGTACCTGGGTCGATGAGCTCCCCGAGGTCCTATGGTCGGCCCGAACAACATCCAAGGAAGCCACTTGCCATACACCCTGCTCCTTGGTATATGTCAGTGAAGCTGTCCTACCAGGTTAGGTTTTAGTGCCTTCCCCTCGGGTCACTTTCTATGATCACGACCAGAATGAAGAGTTCAAGAAGATCGACCTTACCTGTTGCCCAAGACCCGAGGGAATGCATTACTGAAGTCCATAACCTACAAGCAGAAAATCACAAGATACTTCAACCAAAGGGTTAAGACTCGGGAAATTCATGTCGGGGACTGGGTATTAAGGAGATTTGAGGCAACTGGTCGGGAAAATATGCTCGGCAAGCTAAACACTAACTGGGAAGGCCCTTATCGGGTAGCTGAAATGGTTAGACCTGGCACCTATAGGCTCGAGGATACAGAAGGCAAACCCCTACCTCGACCATGGAATGCTGACAACCTCTGCAAATACTATATCTAAAGGTCAAGACTTGCATGATTTTTATTCTCTTATTTTTCGAATGCTGTAGCGCAACATAGCCCTCTGTCAGGCCATCCTAGCCGGATCCCCTGACCGAGCAGTGTTCAGTCAGCATAGCTATGACTAACACCTATTGTAATAAAAACACATTAATAAAGAAAAAAATTTCCTTCAACATTTGTCTTCTTTTTGCACATTATGGTACACACATTTGACCAAGTGTTGAGTCTCGGGATTAGATATGTCAACCTTCGGGGCAACACATGCCTCGAAGGCACTTCACCAAGGTGAAGTTAGACATACAACCCTCGGGAAACACAAAGTTTAGCAAAAGATAGAAAATACAACTACATACAATCGAGAAATTGAAGGCAAAAATAAAACAAAGCAAAGCAAATACAAGTATAGGCACTTGGAATAAGCGACAGAAAGTCAAATTTTCATAATAAAAGTTAGACTCAGCTGGAAAAGGAAAAATATTCAATTACAA
Source organism: Bassia scoparia (assembly GCA_008642245.1). Lineage (NCBI taxonomy): Eukaryota > Viridiplantae > Streptophyta > Magnoliopsida > Caryophyllales > Amaranthaceae > Bassia > Bassia scoparia. The sequence continues at coordinate 15,049 of SNQN01001477.1, forward strand.
AAGTCGGGAATGTGCACCGACTAATAAGACTTATAAAACATTCAAGTTACAAATTTTGGTCAGAACATGACCAGCAGAGAAAAGCAATAAATGAAAAGCTGAAGAAGACTACTCAGGGGAGCTTGCAGAATGCTCTTGTCCGTCCTCCTGCTCCTTAGCCTGAGTGGAGTGACCCGAGCCCTGGCCAGCTTGAACGACCGGTTGACTAGAAGAACCAGCGGCAGCAGCAGTTGTAGCCGCACCTGCAACAGCTTCTTGACGGGCTTGGGCAGCGGCCTTCGGCCTCCTCTCTTGCAAGGCCGCAAGCTCTTGAGCCATCAGCTCGTCATACTTCTGGCGCAACGCAGGCCACTAACCAGGAACGATAGCCGAGACAGCAGACTCCAACTTCTCCATGGCATGGTCAACCTCGGTCTGAAAGGACTCCCGACCCAATTGGATCTTGTACTTTCGGCCTTCAGGAGGTTCAAACCAGGCATCCACCATTGCCTTCCCACCATCAGCGAATTTCTTCCTCTCGTCCTCAAGAGACTTGTTGAGGCTTTCGATAGTGGTGTTCCTTTCCTCGATGGCTTTCTTTCTCTTCTCGGCCAACTCCCTTGCCGTAGTACAGTCCTTGTCAAGGTCCGAGCGATCATCCTTCCACTTCTACAGCTCGGCCTTTTCTTGCCGCAGGGCCAACGGTTCCTTGTCCTTCTCTTGGATGACATTCGTCTTCCGGGCCAAAGCCCTCTTATTGGCCTTGTGGTGTAGCGACAAGGAGTGCATACGGACAGTCAGCTGCAAAGGAAGAACGCACAATAAACACAACATTACAAAGTGCAAAAATGAGAATAAGTATATAATTACCTCCAGCCAAGCCTTCTGCAAATCCTTAGTCTCTCGGGCCCTGGCTTCCTCCTTCATAAGCTCGGTCACATGCTCCTGATGGACCACTTCCGAAAGAGCAGCCTGGTCCCTCTTCTCCTTCCCTTCATCCTCTAGCTGAGTAAGGGGGACCATTGGACCAGCCTCGGTGTCCCTTCGGGGCTGCTTCCTTTGATACAGAGTCACAACATCATCAGCAAGGTCAATGTTAAGACTCTGGTCAAAGTTATCAAAGTTGTCCACCAAAGTAGGCCCGGTGGGTGGAACAGGAGGATGCTCCTGGTCAAGGTCAGTCTCACAGACCCTCTACATCTCCGAAGACATGTTCTTCTTCGGGTTTTGTAAAACAGGAGAGAAGAGTTAGACAAGAAAATGACCGAGTGTTATAACTCAATATAAAACAATGACCAAGGACTTACATCAGGAGCACTAGGGAGCGAGAGATTCCCCGACTGCATCTTGTCGATCAGTTCAGCAAACAAGAACTCTGCAGCATCGATAATCCCAGACATCTCGAGATTGCCGAATCTACCAGCCTCTGTATCAGCGGCACAAACAAGTTAGTATATACTATATATATGATGAAGAAGCCAAATAAGCTATCTAAAAATACAAGGATTGGACATCGAAAATCCCGAAGAAGGACCCTACCAGGCGACATCTTCGTGCTCAGACGGCACATAGCCAAATAGTGCTCGTTCTACAAGATGTCACAATCAGGTAGCTTGACCTTGATCAGGTCATGGAGGGCATAAGGCTTCTTATTAGCCCACTGCTTCTCTCTCGAAAAAAAAGAAGGCCACCACACCCTCGGATATGTTCATTGGTGGAACGTTAAAATTCAAAACCAAGTTAGGACGGTTAAGTGTCCTAAGCCCGGGAAAATCCCAGGCTGTAGGCCTGTAAACAAATAAGAAATCTCGGCGAAAGCCCTTCTAGCTTGACCGAGTCCGACCCAACACTTTGTACGGCTTCCGACATTGGAAGATCCACCACCCTCCGCCATATAGCTCCTCTTAACACTTAGAAAGCTTGAATATGTTGTGGAATAGGGTCAGAGTCGGGGGTTTCTTCATCCAGTTGCTCACTGACAAAAATGTGACTATGTGGACAAAATTGGGCATAAGGTTTTGAAGGGCCAGATTATAACTGTCTAGTATAACCGGGGTGAAAGGATCAAGTGGGAACTAAAGACCCATCTCCAAATGGCCTCGGTAAACTCCAACAGTACCCGGGGGAGGAGTAATGATCGACTGATCAAACTCTGGGGCAATGTATCGGTAAGGAGGGGAAAGGTAATACTTAGTACTCTCCCAGAAATGCAGCTCCTTCAGCACCCACTACTGATAGTGCCTCTCGATGAAGAAAGACCCCGGTCCTCTCTCGTTGTCTAGGATACCTTGACCAGATGTAGAAGCTCCAGCCATTCTGCCAATTTTGTAAGTTACCGTATTATCTAAAAATTTACGAAGAAACTGGGCACAGTCATTCCCTTTATCCCTACAACAGTGATCTCCCAAGGTCGGGCAACACCCTCTAATTTCTCTCCCTCAGGTTTGGGGGTCAGGGGTGGGGTCTGGATCGGGACACCGTCCAATATGTGTTGGTCATAGACTACACTCGGGATGGTAGCACCATCGGGTAAAATGGAATTGTCTAGATACGGATACCATCTACAAGGTCATACACGTACTCTTGCATCGGGGGATTATCTACAACAACGGGTACAAGAGGGTTATTTGCAGGTCCTAGTTCCAAAGAGTTATTAACAGGCTCAAGCTCGGCCATGTCATCTACGAACTCAAGCTCAGGCATATCATCTAAGTATGATTCGGGCAAATCAGCTATGGGCTCTAGGTCGGGAAGTTCATCAGAAGCTACACTAATACTAAGATTTAGGTAAGAAAATACTAAACCATGGGTCGGGGAATATACCGGGCTACTATTACCATGCTCAGAATCAGAAGGGAAGTCGGCCATCATGCAATATACAAAAAAAACCTAAGTTAAGAAGGTCAGATGGGTTACGTATGTGAAGTCGGGAAAACTAAGGAGATGAGAACGTACTTCCTCAGTGATTCCAAGCCCTCCAACAGACACTGTTGCCCTAGAGAGAGAAGCTCAAATAAAAGCCCTTTAGAGAGAGAAGAGAGTAAAATCTCTAGAGAGAGAAGAGAGGAAACTTTTAGAGAGAGAAGTGAAGTTTAGAAATGGAACATGTGAGAAATGAAAGTAAAGTTGCTATTATATAAGAAAAGGAAGGTGAATAGTTACCTTGACATGTCACATATTACCTTTAATGGTAAAAAGAAAAGGAAACCTGTCCAGATTCATCCCCTCTCGTTGGGAAAGGAGATGATTTTTTTCCCGAGCTATCACAGTTAAACAAAACCAAAATGTAACCAAGCTTCTTCTCCAACCATTCCTTTCCCGAGGCTGGCACCCTCGGGTCTAAGGAAAAACTCTTCCTTTCCAGGGCTGGCACCTTTGGGATCAAAGGGATAACTCTTCCTTTCCCGGGGCTGGCACCCTCGGGGTCCAAGGATCAACTTTTCCTTTCCCGAGGCTGGCACCCTCGGGATCTAAGGACCAACACTTTCTTTTCTCGGGCTGGCACCCTCGGGATCCAAGGATTAACCTTTCCTTTCCCGAGGCTGGTACCCTCAGGATCTAAGGACCAACTCTTCCTTTCCCGGGGCTGGCACCCTCGGGGTCTAAGGAACAGCTCTTCCTTTCTCGGGTCTGGCACCCTCGGGATCAAAAGGGACAACTCCCCCTTTCCCGGGGCTGGAACCCTCGGGATCCAAGGATCAACCTTTCCTTTCCCAGGGTTGGTACCCTTGGGATCTAAGGAGCAACTCTCCCTTTCCCGGGGCTGGTACCCTCGGGATTAAAGGGACAACTCTTCCTTTCCCAGGGCTGGCACCCTCGGGACCCAAGGATCAACCTTTCCTTTCTCGGGGCTGGCACCCTCGAGATCTAAGGAATAACCTTCCTTTTCCCGAGGCTTGCACCCTCGGGATCAAAGGAGCTATTCTCCCTTTCCCGGGGCTAGCACTCTCGGGATTAAAAGTTATGTCTTCACTTTTCCTGGGGTTATTACCCTCGAGAACAAGGGACCTAACCTCCATTTCCCGAGGTCGATACCCTCGGGACCAAAGAGATGGTTATTCCTTTCCCGGGGATGATACCCTCGGTATCCAAGGAAATGGCCTTCTTTTCCCAGGGTTAGCTCCCTCGGGAACGAGGAGATCATCTTAAACAGTAAAATTGTCACAAGTCCTCCTCGAGGCCTAATACTTGTCTAAATTGGGGCTTATTAGCCCTTGACCGAGCACACACCCCCGATACTCAACGCCCAGCTAGCCTGCGGCTTATTAGCCCCAAATCGAGCAAACCTACCCATAATTCGAAGTTCGACAAAGGGGGGCTTATTAGCCCCTAACTGAGCAAATACCTTCGGGGTTCAGGACTCAGTCTAACGTGGGGCTCATTAGTCCCTGACTGGACCTCCTCCTCGAAAGGTTATAGCATTCGGTTCCCCTTACCACGAAACTCCACTTAAGCTAAAAAAAGCATGAAAGCCTAGGTGACCTTCCTCCGAGGGCATCATTTCGGCACGATCGTTGGTCGCTGACCTTCGAGCAAGAGGCCTGACCGGCTTCTTGAGTAAATCCCTGACCGGGTACCCTCACTCTTATGGACTCGAGAGTCGTACAACCTAGCCGAGGGGATCAAGCATGATTCCGCTTGACACCTAACCTCCCTCGGACCTCTGTATAAGGATCAAGCGTGGGGCTAATTGTCCCTACCCAATTACTGGTCGCCACGTGGCACCTGGTGGGTCCCATTTTAGTGCTTGGGAAGCAGGTGGGCTCCATATGCCCATGTTATAAGGGCACCTAAGAAGGGTAGCTAGGTTCGTATAGTAATAGTCAAAAAGGCACTCTAACAAAGTCACAGAAGATGGCTGTACTTTTGTCCCACGTCGCTTGAATATGATGCTTGTCCTACATTGGAAAAATAACCAAGCACAACCTCACCAATCCCTATAAAAAGGGAGTTGGTGAGCCCATTCTAGGTATCTAACTCTGAACCCACCGAGTACAGTCTAGTGCCTATATCTAGCTTGCTCGACCTTCAGTTTAGAAAAGTTTCCTTGATGAGTTAAGCATCGGAGGGGTTTTCCCGGAAATCCCCCGATTTAGTCACCTTTTCTTATTTTGCAGGTTAGCCGGAGGAGACCAGTGTCCATTCTCAGGACGTTGACGGAAGACACGTACGTGCCAGCTGTCATCCCCAATCATTGTTTTCACCCTATTACTTTATTGTTTTCTTTGTAAGTTCCTTGAACAGGAACAAGGACATTTTGTATTATAATAAAAAAATTTAAGATTATTGAAATAAAAATAATTTTGAAAACAAAGCTAAAACTTAACAATTTTGGATTGATGTTGCAGTGGATCATTGACATGACAACAAATAAAAGGAAATCATCATAAAAAGAGAAAGAACAAAATATTGGGGAATTTTTTTTAGAGGAAGAATCAACAGGTTGTTAGGTGCATGGTTAAGAAAGTATAGGGACAGAGGACTAAAAAATCTTAATTGTACGAAAAATAGTAGGATCATCAGATTAAGAGAATGAACGGTTACGATCTCTAGTTTTTAGTTTTTACAAGATCCTTTTAAGTGGATATATGAGAACCAGTGAAAACCATATGTTATATGAGAACGTGAAAACCAAAATAAGTGGATACATTTTACATTTTAAGGGGTACATACAAGTAGTATAGGGGTAGACAAGACTTTGACCTATTATTGATGAACATGACACGCGTACCCCTTTAAACCTTCAATGTACCCCAGATTGAATTAAAAGTATATACATAGTTTAAATCGTGACTGTCCATCTTGAAATCCTACGGTCAAGATTAAAAGTTTTTAGTTTTCACCTAAGGTTTGTGTTTTCACATGATCCTATATATATATATATGGAAAAATTGGGGATAAATACCTAGTTTCGAGGCCATTTTGAAAATAAATACCTAGATTCAAATTTATTTTACTTAAATACCTAAATTCGTCAAAAAATTTAAAAATCGATACTTACTGTAGACACCTAAAAGTGTCTCCCCAAAAGAGTAATCAGTGATGAAACATACCGCGTCTTGCGATTGTTTCGAATTAGAAAAGATGCTTTGAACTCACAAAAGTTGGAAATACGTGAGGTCATACGTGGAACTATTGAGCAAAGGACAAATAAAGGGGGAAAAAAATATTTTCTTTTATTTATTTTAATTATTTTCTATTTTTAGGATTTTCTTTTCTATTTTTAGGGTTGTTTTTTAAGATAATTTATACTGGTGATTCTCTTGATTTCTTCTTTTCATCACACTCTTCACATTTTTCTGAGCTCACCGGTATTTTTAAATTATTTTTCTGATTTTTCTATATTTTTCTATGATTTTTATAAATTTTTATACGCAGAAAATACAAAAAAAATACAAAATACCCCGAAAATACGTGGAACCTTCTAGAACACTCTAGAACTCCTTGCTTGGAGAGCAAGGGTGTCTAGGTGCGTCGAATCAAAGCAAATCAAGGCAAATCACGTATTATGTGAAATAAGATCGGAGGAAATCGCAAAATAATCGAGTGTATATACGCAAGGCCTGCGTATATACGCTCCTTTGAGCGTAAATACGCAGGTCCTCTGCGTATATACGCTCGATTTCTCCTCCTCGTGCCTATAAATACGTGCCTTTGCTCATTTCGACGAACACACACACGTCTATTCAACTTACCCGTCCCTAACTTGCGTATTCATACTCTCACACTCTCATACACTCTCATACACTCTAAACATATACGTTCTTGAGTTCTAGCATCAATTCTGTTTCGATCCAACGAGCGATAACAAGGTTTACTTCTAAGATTACTCGCCACTAAACACACCCATTTCTCATTTCCTCAATCTAATTAATAACCATTACGAGTTTCAATCTAATTAACGAAAATGTAGAAACTCACTACTTAATTATTCCATGTAAATATGTAGGATACGTAACTTTTCGTCGTTTTTCGCTTCTTTTTTATTTCATTGTCATTATATTATCACTTGTCAATACTAACGATTTCTTGTTCCTTGTTATAGCGATCCACGGCGGAAGGTTCATTTTGCACGTTTTTATACGAACTAACATTTGTTTTGTTTGCAGATTCAGGGTAGATTAGTTTGTAATATGGTTTGAATTTCGTATATTTCACATTGTCATGGTTGTACATCACTTGTATATATTTTGCTAAATAAAGACCGAAATTATGTGAATAACTTTAAAATCAGATTAATTATGGACAACCGGTTTTTAGGCACCGTTTTAATTTGAGTAACACAAAGTGGTCACAATTTCTAGTTAAGTAGTCTCTTGTGTATAATAGAAAACCCACTTTCGTAGTAATCTTTAGGTTAGTACGCTTCTAAGGTGCTAAAAATGTAAGTAATGTGCATTCAATAACCGTGATGAATGGAATTGCAATGAGACCGAGTAGAGCCGCTACATGCGGGCGATTGGGTTACAGACTCTGATTCGTACATGTCCCCGAACCCACGACATTGTTACTGGACCGGACGTGGGGCCATTAATTTGGCACCAACGTTTCGGGCGTCCGTGAATAACCTTTACAGGCACGGTGGCGACTCCCCTTACTCGACAACACTACCCCAACGCACTCACGTGCGGGTTCCGTGGCTCGAGCCCACCCAAAGCACCGATGTAGTACCAAGCCGCGCGCCCGCTATACGCGGGGGTACGACCCACGTCCTACACTTACTAACAGATAAAGTAACAGAACTGCTCAATGAAATTACCAAACTGCCCTTTTCTTTTCTTTTTTACCTTAAATCCTCTCCTTCTCTCTCTAATGTCACGACATCCCTCTTTCCTCTCTCTCCTCCCTTTCTCCTCTTAAACTAGCAACAACTTCAACACCATCAACATCATCATCAACAACATCATCATCAACAACATCATCGTCAACGACATCAACATCATCATCAACAACATCATCATCAACGACATCAACATCATCATCAATTTTTTGGGTATAAATTTTTCGTTTTTTTGGGTTTCATTTTTCGATTTTTTTAGGTTGAATATTTCTTTTTTATTGGGTTTAATTTTTCGATTGTTTTAGGTTGAATATTTCTTTTTTATTGGGTTTAATTTTTTATTGTTCGGGTTTAATTTTCTGGGTTTAATTTTATGAATTTTAGGGTTTACTTTCTTCAATTTTTGGGTTGATTTTTTCGATTTATTAGGAAGCAAATGGGATAGTCAAAGGGTTGAAACAAATGGAGTAATCAATACATCCAGGTCAGATAACATTACCCACACAGGTTCACCCGAATTAGTGGGCCCCACCGTTGAACCCTTGATAAGTGGTTTTTAGGGCCACTTCTCGTACTCATTTAACCCTCATTTAGACCTTATTTTGAGCCTAATTGTATACTTTAGTCCCATTATATGCTCGATTGCATCACATTAGAGTTTTTGAACCTTAATTGTTAAAATGATGCAATTTCGATGTGTTTGTAAGGTTTAGCACCTACTTTGACATTTGCTTGAGTGGTTTGTAGGTCATGGACTCTTTTGGAGGAGCCTTGGAGTCAAGAGGAGCATTTAGAGGCATGGAAGGTGGCATATTGGAAGAAGCCTTAGGAAGGTTGGAAGGCAAAGTGAAAGAAAGTTCAAAAATCAATTTTCGACCTACCTTCACCATTTTGGCCATAACTTTCGTTCTACAACAAATTTTGATGTATGGCTAATTGCATTAAAAAACTAGAGATCCGGAGCTTTCCAACGGTATATCGCACGCTGCAATCGAAAGTCTAAATCAAAAGTGGTGACCGTTTCAAATTTGGAGTTCTGCGCAGTCTGGTCGCTCGTAAGCTCCATTTCCATTTCCGCCAAGGAGCGACCACTGCGATTTCACGCGTGGATTGCATTTTTTTGGGCCTTGTTTAGAGGGGATATAAATACCCTCTTTGAGAGGTTTTTCATACATACTCTCATTTTCTTAGTTTTAGGTTTAGATTAGAATTAGCTACTTAGGGTTTAGAGAGAGATAAATTAGCTTGTAAGTGCAATTTTTATTCAATCAAACATTTCAATCAATCAAGTTCTTCATTTTGGTAATCAATCTCAACCTTTTCTTTTATTTTCCTTTATTGTTTTCTTGTTTTGTTACTTGCTTTTGCTTAGAATTGCTAGTAGATCTCTAGATGCTTGCTTCTTATTAATCTTAGTTTTAATCAACTTCTCAAGCATGTTTAGTGTTAGATTGTTGTTTATTTCTTGTTTATTGCTTTTCCAATCAGATAATGGGGTATTGTTTTCTGGGTATATGGGAAGACTCATAAATTGATTTGGGGCTTTTGACTTGCTACTTGATAGATTAAGGGGAGAGTAGTTTGAAGTGTTGAAGCTAGGGAGTTGCTTGTGGCCAATGTTAATCCCCTTGTATTGGTGTCTGTATGTTTGTCTATGTGAGTGTTATATGGATTGCTTTTCATGCCTTGGACTATGAATTTGATGGTGCCTGTGAGAGGGACTTGAGGTTAGGATTGTAGGTTGCTCTGGTTTATGGTGGTCTAATTGAGGGTGAAACTGGTAGGCCTTAAGGGATACTTTCAATTCGTTTTAGACTCAAACTCTTGATTTGGGCCCTTAGCGGGTGACGAGAGTATTTAAGTGAGCGTCCATTTTCCGGAATTTTGTTAGGATAGTAAGTCAAGTTCCCAATTGTGAATTATCGGAACATAAACTCTAGATTCTTTAGCTTTTGAAATCTTTGTTTCGCTTTCTATATTAAGTTGGAGTTACAATTGAAAATTCTTGCAAAAAAAAATATTCTCAAGACCCTAATTAACAATTGGTATAATCTAACTTGTCCTGTGTTCGATCCCCACTATACTAATCTTGGGTTATTTGATTTGGACTAAAACCCCTCATCAAATTGGCGCCGTTGCCGGGGACCAATGGTCTATGATTATTTCAATGTTTAATTAATTATTGCTTTCATTTTACTTTTCTACTTTTATTTTGCACTTGTCAGCTAACACTTTGCCTAGCTATGGATTCGCAGAAGTTTCTTATTGAGGAGCATTTTCAAGAATGGCTAGTTTTCAATTCCACAATTTGAGGACGAGCCATTTTGGAGGTATTTTCATTAGAGTGCAAGAGTCACTTCCATTCGACTTTGTAGGTGTAGCTATGGGTGGCTTGCGAAGTGGTTTATGTGGGTTGAACAACTACACAAGGGACATAGTTGAGGGTTGCTACAATGGAGAGTTTCGAGCTATTTGCTTAGATGAGCTTGGACTTCTAACAATTGGCTTGTCCAAAGATATGTATGAATGGGACATGGGTACCATTATGACCAAGTTCAACCCAACATGGTATGCCTCCTCCCTTTTCTCCTAATTGTAATGATGTGCATTCAAATTCTTCCTTCTATGATTGCATGCATTACAATCCAGATTTTCATGTTTTCAATAATATGATTTTATGATCCTTCCGAGCTTAATAAATTTTTAAATACCTCGTCTTCGTGCTCTTTTGAATGAGTGTAGTCCTCAATTAGTTGAAGGCTACAATAACTTATTTAGTAGTTTTTGTGAGGCGTATGATCGTCTCCCTAAGGGAGGGAAAGGAAGGAAATCACTTTTTGAGCAAATGTAGAAATTGATAAAGACACGTGAACTTCTTGAAACTTGGTTAGAGGATGAATCTTTTCTCATGGATTTTAGGTTTGGGTGTGGTGGTTCGGTTCAAGAGGAGAAAAATATTGATTTTAAGGAAGATTTTGAATCCTTTGAATCTGTTTTTGAATCCAACTCTCCTATTGAAACCACTACTCCTTTCCTTCATTCCCCACCGAATTCATCCTTTAATCACGAGTCACTTGAGGGAGAAGAGGATTTCTTGTTTAATGCTGATAAGGGTTTTACATCTCTTGATGGTGAAGGTGTAGAGTATGGAGAGACACTTAAGGGTTTGAGTGAATGTGGTGGTGACAAAACCCATTGTGATGACTCTAGTGATAGGGAGGATGAGGAGTCTTATTTAGAATATCAAAATCCTCTCATTGAGAATGATTTTGATATTTGCAAGTTTCTGAATCCCCTCTTTGAGGAAGATGATGAAACATCTGAGTATCAAAATCCTCTTTTTAAGAGTGATGATGAAGACTCTCCCTATCCCATTGTCATTGAACCTCATTTTTGCCCCACCCCAACGTGGAAGGATGACCTTGTTCCTTTTTACCCTACTTCTCTTCCAAACTTTCTAAACTCACCACCACTTGAAAAACCTCTTCTCTTTTGTTCTCCCCATGACTCACTTGTTGATCAAAATGTACAAAAGGTGTATAGCAATGACAATGCTTCTTTTTCTTCTTCTTACTTTCTTTTTTTTTCTTTTCCTTTTTCTCATTTCTTACCACTTTCATCATTTAGGCATAGAGTCCTTTTGTACTATGTGCATCTTTCACTCTTGTCTCTTGTCAAAGTGATGTTCCTTGAGTCGTGTGCTAGTGCATATGACAAACTGTTGCGATCATTGAGGTGTTATTTACTAGACAACACCTTTATGTCTTGTAAATAGTTTTCACTATGCCCTCCCTTCCTGCATCTTTCTCTCTTGTTTTAAGTATTGGGGACAATGCTTTATTCAAGTTGGGGGCCTGGAAGGACCTTTGTTCTTTGTTTATATTATATAATTTTTTTAAAAAAAGGTTTTTCAAAAATCCAAAAAAATTGAAAAAATTCAAAATTATTACAAACATTTCTTAGTGTAGTGCTTGTTTGCCCCAACTCGAGGGATGTCTGCCAAGTTGGATAACTTAGGGACAAGGTTCCTCGAAGTAGCTAGTCCATAGCTATGTCGAGCCTAATAGAACCACCGTCCCACATCGCTAATTGGCTTGGAGTTTGTTTGTGACTTTCCACAGGTTCTTGGCAAGGAGCTTACGGTTGCGGATGTTTGGCAACCACCTTGTTCGGTGGTGTGGGTGAGATTGCTCTAACTCCACTTCTCATATCCTTTTAGCTTTACTCTTCTTTAATCTCTCATTCATGTTTGGTGGTTAGTTGTCCTCGTGCCTCGAGCACGGGAGGATTTTGTATATATTCTTTCAAAGCAAGTGATGATTGGCTTTGTCATGACCATAGACCTTTGGACCGGACTTGATTTTTGTGTGATTGGCTAGATTGATTCTAGGGGGATTTTGCTAGTCACGTAGCAATTGGACTATCCTTCCACTCTCCTTTAGGGATCCATGTTGGGTCCAACCCAACCTAGGATAAGGCTTGCACATTGTGGTATTTGTTGAGACCTAGTGAGGCGAGGGATGATTTCTAGAGCCCCTAAGCACACAAATTTCAAACACATCTTGGGGGTCTAGCATGTGTCATTTTCGCACTGATATCTCACTCATGTTCTTCCGAGGCTTAGACCAAACTGTTATAGGGGATGATTAAGGCATTCATTTTGGGAATTGGGACACAAAAATATTTTTTTTTCTTTTGCATTGATATTTTTTATTAATTTCCTTTTCAAATAAATCGAGATTTTGGGTTTACATTCTCCTCTGCAACCCTTTTGAGCTTCCACTTTCTTCTTAACCCATATTATGAACTACGACCAAATTTGTTTGATTCACCTTTAGTGTCAAGTGAAATAGAGCTTGGTTTGTGATGTGACTTTAATGTCAATAAGTGGTTTGAGTTATGTAGTTGCTCGGGGGATGATCTTCACAACCTTGTAAATATTTTAGTTTTAAGCTAGTAGCTCAAACAAAAAAAAAGATGAAAAAATGAAAAGTCAAGTTCTTATGTGAAGGGTTTAAGTGTGTTGGTTTCAAGTAAGTAGTGTTTGTGTGGGGAGAAAACTCCCTAGTTTGGTTTGTTAAGCTCGTGGCGTTTATTAGTTACTGACTAGGATAGCCCATAGCCACATTTCTTACCCTACTCACCTTAAGCCTAACATACACCCAAAAGTCCTTATATCTAGATGTGTGAGTGTTTTGTGGAGGAAGAACATGAACACTTTTAAAGGCACATGTAGAGTGTTCGATTTATTCCTTGGACTTTTTTCCTCTTGGGGCTCACACTATTGCGCTTTGAGACGCCACTTTTGTTTTGTGGCTTTGAGGTGGGGGAGCGGTGTCTTCATTAGAGAGGAGAGTCTTAGTTACGATGATTGGGCCTCCAACGCCCTTTTGTGACCAATACCTTTTGTTACTTGCTTGCCTTTAGAGGATTGAAGGTCGAGAAGCACAATAGAGTACTTAAGGTCACTTCGTTTTGGGTTTGAGAATTGGGTGATTTTGCGAAAAGCTTGCTTGATGCTTTGAAGAGTGTGGGTCAATCTCTAGGAACTCACGAGAGCACCACACTCGTCTCTTTGGCGACATTGAGGTTAAAGGGCTTGTCACTAGTTGCTAAAAGTGAGCCGTGATTCTCGAAAGTAGTTGTGTATATAGTTGTTTCATGTTTTACTTTGTTAGTAGAAATAAAGTTCTCTCTTGTATTTTGCTTGGAGTTACTTTGCTCGGGACGAGCAAAGGTTAGTTGGGGGGAGTTGATATAGTGGTTTTTAGGCGACTTCTCGACTCTTTAACTCATTTGACCTTATTTTTTGAGCCTTAATTGTATACTTTGTCCATTTATGCTCGTTGCATCACATAGAGTTGACCTTAATTGTTAATAGTGATGCAAATTTCGATGTGTTTTAAGGTTTGCACATACTTTGACATTTGGTTGAGTGGTTTGGTAAGGTCATGGACTGTGGAGGAGTATGGAGGCAAGGGAGGCATTAGAGCATGGAAGGTGGCATATTGGAAGAAGCCTTAGGAAGGTTGAAGGCAAAGTGGAAGAAAGTTTCAAAAATCAATTTTCGACCTACCTTCACATTTTGGCCATAACTTTCGTCTACATACGAATTTGGTATGTGTGGCTAATTGCCATTATAACTAGAGATCGGAAGTTCCCACGGTATATGCACGCTGCATTCGAAGGTCTAGAATCAAGTGGTGTTTCAATTTGGAGTTTGCGTAGTCTGGCGCTCCTAAGCTCATTTCCAATAGCTTAGGAGCGACATTAAGGAGGCCGCTTCCGCAAGGAGCGACCACTGCGATTTATCGTGGATTGCATTTTTTGGGCTTTGTTTAGAGGGGATATAAAACCCTTTTGAGAGGTTTTTATACTACCTCATTTTCTAGTTTAGGTTTAGATAGAATTAGCTACTTAGGGTTGAGAGAGAAAATTAGCTTGTAAGTGCATTTTTATTCAATAAAATTTCAATCCATCAAGTTATTCATTTTTGGTAATCATCTCAACCTTTTTTTGTTTTCTTTTTTGTTTACATTGTTTGTTACTTGCTTTTGCTTAGAATGCTAGTAGATCTCTTAGTTGCTTGGTCTTGTAATCTAGTTTTAATCACCTTCAGCATGGTTAGTGTTAGATTGTTTGTTTATTTCTTGTTTACTGCTTTTCCAATCATTAATATGTAGTTTGGTTTTCAGGGTTTATGGTGGTTTGAAGGAACTACATAAATTGGATTTGGGGCTTTTGACTTGCATAGCTTGATAGATTTAGGGGAGAAGTAGTTTTGAAGTGTTGTGAAGCTAGGGGAGTTGCTTGTGGCCAATGTAATCCATTAGTATGGTGGTCTTGTTATGCTTTGTCTATGAGTGTTATGGATTGTTTTCATGCCTTGGACTATGAATTTGATGGTGCTTGAGAGAGGACTTGAGGGTTTAGGATGGTAGGTTGCTCTTGTTTATGGTGTCTAATTGAAGGGTGAACATGGTAGGCCTTAAGGGATACTTTTCATCCTTCGTTTTAGATTCAAACTCTTGATTTGGGGCCTAGCGGGATGACGAGAAGTATTTAAGTGAGCGATCCTCTTTTCCCGGAATTTTGTTAGGATAGTAAGTCAAGTTCCCCAATCGTGAATTGAGTGTCTGAACAAAACTCTAGATTCTTTAGCTTTTCAAATCTTGTTTCGCTTTCTAGTTATTATTGGTAGTTACAATTGAAATTCTCGGAAAAAAAAGTATATTCTCAAGACCTTAATTAAACAATTAGTATAACTACGTTGTCTCGTGTTCGATCCCCCACTATACTACATCTTGGGGTTATTTGATTTGGGACCTAAGAACTCCTCATCAACTCATCGTATTTCCAGACGGTGATGATTGTTGTTGTTATTGTTGACAACTTCATCTGAATTTGAGGGAGCAACGAAAGTTCTTCTTCTTTTAGGGCTACAAGTGCAAAATCTTTCATCATCATTCTTCTTCTTCATCTCTGATTGAGAATTTCTCCATTTTCGATTGTTTTGTTGAATTATCCCAATTCCGAAATGCCAAACAACGATCGAAAAAAGGAAAGAGTTCGTAGGAAAATGGAATTGGAGGGTAGTTAATTGTTATTTTTTGGTGGAATGATCAATCACTCTAATCACTCTAATCCTTCTTTAGTGCAGTATGTTCTCTCAGTTAATTGCTATAGTACTCGTTGTTAAGTAATCAATTCTTAATGATTCCAATATTGTACCTAATGTATTCTGTCAAATGACTCAAATACTCGGTACTTGTTTTTTGGATGGTTTTGATTTGAGATTGTAATGTTGTCGTTCAAAGAGGGGGAAGGACAGACGGAGGAATGGTAGCAGAGGAGAGAGAAGGAAATGGGTGGAGTGATACAAAGAAAGAGGAAGAAAAAGGGGAAAAAGCAAATAAGTGGGCCCTGCATTTGGACGGTTCTGTTAACTCAAAGAGTAAAAACATTAAGTTAGGTACCTGAAATTTAAGAAACGTCGAATCTAGGTATTATAAGTAAATTTGAATCTAGAGTATTATTTTCAAAATGACCTCGAAACTAGGTACAACACACTAGCCGTTTCGCATCGAGCGCGATGCTCCGGAGGGTGTACATAAAATAGGTTATTGCAATGAAAATTGTTTTAATACTCAAAATAATTAAACTATTGACCAAATCACCTTTACATATTTCTTAATAAAACATAATTCAAACTATTATGAAAAATGCCATCCAATTATTTTGTTAACAGTACAAAACTACAATAAACATAGGTTTGAAACATAATACGAGTACAATATATGGTGTTGAGCAGTGTTCACTAGGCATGTTCGGTCGCTATTAGCGACCGATTAGTTCGTCGCTAATTGTATTTTCCTCCAAAAAATGGAGGGAATTTGTAATTAGCGACCGACTAATCGATCGCTAAAAATTAACACCGGCTTTTTTTTTTATATGCTCGTGCGTTTTTCACTTTTTTCCCGTAAATGTAATATGAAAATAAATATTAACAAAACACATAATAAATATACAAAAATTAAGTTTATATTATATATAAACAGTTGCATTACATGAAAGATTAACTCAATATACTTTCTAAATTTTAAGTGAAAATGTACACAAAATAAAGTATCGAGAAAATAACACATCTAACTAACTGCAACTACGCTACGAACAGGCTCCCGAAGCACCCAGAACCGTCTGTGCGATCTGTCGGAGAAGCGTCAGGAAAGGGAGCGATCGCGAACTGCTCATGAAAGCGTCCTCTGCGCCTCATCTGCACCATATTACGCATCCTGCTGCTTTATCTTCTCCGCTTGACGGCGTTGCTCCTCGTCCCTGGCTTCAGCTTGCTGGCTAGACGACGTTGCTCCTCGTCCCGCTGGCTCAGCTGCTCGCCTAGACGAGTGCTCCTCGTCCGCTGGGTTCTCTCCAGCAACTCTGCCTTAGCTCGACCAATTCCTAGTCAATTGTGTAAGCTGCGCGGAACCGATGGAGAAAAGTCTGATCCGCCATATATCGACGCGAGCATTTCTCATAAAAGAGAGAAGCTCCATTTCTGCGACCCATGAACTTCACCTTTTGAAACCACCGACCGTCTCAAAAAAAACAACGTTGGGAATCCGCTGGTGTGCCACTAGCTTATGACTCAGAAATGTTCCGAGTATTTTTTCCTGCAAATTATAGAGTTAGTTGAAACATCAAATTAAAAACAAAATGACACATTAAGACACGTCAAATCCAATTCGGGGCGTGAAAGGGTCATTTTGGCGTTTTTTGGGGTTTTCAAGCCAACTTCTACATATTCAACTATTAACAACCTTTTAAAGCTCATAATGTCAAATTTTATCCACTTAAGCTTCTAGGTCTTGATTGGCACATTAAGAACACGACAAATCATTCGGGGCGTGAAAGGGTCATTTTGGCGTTTTTGGAGTTTCTAAGCCTAACTTCCTACATAATTCAACTATTACAACCTTTTAAAGCTATTCATTCAAATTTTTTATCCACTTAGCTTTCTAGGTCTTGATTGGACACGTTAAGACACGACAAATCAAATTCGGGGCGTGAAACGGTCATTTTGCATTTTTTGGAGTATCAAGCCTAACTTCCATATTCAACTATTACAACCTTTAAAGCTCATTCATGTCAATTTTATCCACTTAGCTTTCTAGGTCTTTGATTGGACACGTTAAGACATCGACATCAAATTCGGCGTAAAAGGGTCATTTTTGGCGTTTTTTTGTGGTTGTTCACAGGCTAACTTCTACATATGGTACCTTATTACAAACTTTTAAAGCTCATTAATGTTCAAATTTTTATCACTTAAGCTTTTAGTCTTGATTGGACACGTAAGACACGTCAATCAGTTGAGGCGTGAGGCTCATTTTGGCGTTTTTTGTGGTTTTCAAGCTAACTTCTACATATCAACCTATTACACTTTTAAAGCTCATTCATGTCAAATTTTATCCACTTAAGCTTTCTAGGTCTTGATTGGACACGTTAAGACACGACAACAAAATTCGGGCGTAAAAGGGTCATTTTTGCGTTTTTTGGGTTTTTTCCCAAGGCTTTTTTAAATAAACCCTTTTCTAACATATAAGTCTAATTAAAAACTTTCTCGAATGTAAATTTTATCACTTAAGCTTCTAGGTCTTGATTGGACACGTTAAGACACGTAAATCAGTTTGAGGCGTGAAAGGGTCTTTTGGGTTTTTTGTGGTTTTCAAGCTAACTTCTACATATTCAATCCTATTACAACTTTTAAAGCTCATTAATGTCAAATTTTATCCACTTAAAGCTTTTAGTCTGATTGGACACGTTAAGACACAAATCAAATTCGGGGCGTGAAACGGTCATTTTGGGCGTTTTGGGGTTTCCAGGCTAACTTCTCACATATGGTCCTATTACAACTTTTAAAGCTCGATCATGTCAATTTTATCCACTGAAGCTTTCTAGGTCTTTGATTGGACACGTTTAAGACACGTCAAATCCAGTTTGAGGCGTGAAAGGCTCAATTTGGCGTTTTTTGGGTTTTCAAGCCTAACTTCTACATATACTATTACACTTTTAAAGCCCTCATCCTAAATCAAATTTTATCCACTTAGCTTTCTAGGTCTTGATTGGACACGTTAAGACACGAAAATCAAATCGTGGGCGTGAAACGGTCATTTGGGCGTTTTTTTGGAGTTTCAAGCCGAATTTCTACATATTCAACTATTACAGCCTCTTTAAAGCTCTATCATGTCAAATTTTAGTCACTTAAGCTTTCTAGGTCTTGATTGGATCACGTTAAGAACAACAAATCAAATTTGGGGCGTGAAAGGGTCATTTTGGCGTTTTTGGGGTTTTCAAGCTCAACTTCTACATATTCAGACCTATTACAAGTTTTTTAAAGCTCGATCATGTCAAATTTTATCTACTAGTTTCTAGTGTGTTGATTGATACGTTAAGACACGACAAGTCGAATTTCGGGGCGTGAAAGGGTCATTTTGGAATTTTTTGGGGTTTTCAGCTAACTTCTACGTATCTACTATTACAAGCTTTTAAAGCTCATCATGTCAAAATTTATCCACTATAGCTTTTAGGTTTGATTGGACACGTTAAAGACACGTCAAATCCAGTTTGAGGCGTGAAAGGGTCATTTTTGCATTTTTGTGGTTTCAAGC
The DNA here is from genome assembly GCA_008642245.1 of Bassia scoparia. NCBI lineage: Eukaryota > Viridiplantae > Streptophyta > Magnoliopsida > Caryophyllales > Amaranthaceae > Bassia > Bassia scoparia. The sequence goes on from SNQN01001477.1 coordinate 33,973, forward strand.
CTAACTTCTACATAATTCAACCTATTCACCTTTTAAAGCTCATTAATGTCAAATTTATCCACTTAAGCTTTCTAGGTCTTGATTGGACACGTTAAGACACGACAAATCAAATTCGGGGAAAACGGTCATTTTGGCGTTTTTTTGGATTTTCAAGCCTAACTTCTACATTCAACCTATTACAACCTTTTAAAGCTCATTGATGTCAAATTTATCCACTTAAGCTTTCTAGGTCTTGATTGGACACGTTATAGACACGACAAATAAATTCGGGGCGTGAAGGTCATTTTGGCGTTTTTTGGAGTTTTACAAGCCTAACTTCTACGTATTCAACTATTAACAGCTTTTAAAGCCATCATGTCAAATTTTATCCCTTAAGCTTTTCTAGGTCTTTATTGGACACGTTAAGACACGACAAGTCGAATTCGGGGCGTGAAACGGTCATATTTGGCGGTTTTTTGAGTTTATCAAGACTAACTTCTACATATCAAATCTATTATTAACATTAATCATTAACAACCGCATCAATTCGTCTATTCGACTTACTATAAGGGGATTCTCGCCTTAAACACACAATAAAGAACTACAATTAGCCAACTCATACTTCCGCCTCACTCAACAATCGGCCTTTAACGCAGAATTCCGCCTACATCACAAACGCAAATCATATAAAAACTATTCGTCCTCGGGCTTTTAAGCCGGATTCCGCGTAAATATCAATGCAAATCATATAAAAATCATTCGCATCATCCTTTTTTAAGCGCGATTCGCCTAAAAAGCAATACGAACGTAAATAAGAAGAAAGCGTTACCATCACCTCTGCGGCCTTCTTTGCTAACCGGTTGCGGTTCCATGCTGGATGTTTTCTTGAGTGAGTGTCAAGGTAGAGTTCAGCAGACATTTGGCTTCTTCTTCTTCACTCTTAACCAACCAAAACACTTTTCCATATGTTAGATGATATAAAAGTTTAACGCATGAGTATATATTTACAATACTTAATGAACGATAGACTATACCAATGCTTAGCTCTCGATGAAATAGTTGAGACGGATCCTGGCAGTGAGATGGAGGGGCCGGGCAGATAGCGTTGCCGCCTCCTCTGTTTGCCTTAGCCCTGGGCCGATTTTTCTTGGACTTTGGGTCTTTCACTGTCCTTTCCTCTTTTGGAGCAAGACATCTCCAAGCATATGGGGCCTCAGTTTCTAACGGCGTAGAAGTGTCTTTCAGACGCAGAGACAGCCTTTTCTAACGTTTCTTTACGTGCCTCCAACTCCGGCCTCCATGTATCATTCCTGCAATAGAAATAAGAAAATGACATATGTTAACATATATCATTAATTAATTATTTTTTTAAAAAACTGATTTTTTTAACAAAAAGTAAAAAGTTTGTCATCCTCGCTTCCATAATGCTCCACCAATGCTCTTCGTGTCCTATCAATCAGTGTAGTTTCTCCAAGGCTATCGAAAATAGGTCTTCATTACAGAAGATATGGATCTCACAACATCTTGGTGTAAACTTGTACCAAACATAAATTAAAAGTTAAAACATTATGTAAAAAAATTAGATATGGGCACAACTTCATTCAATAGTTAAACATTAAAAAATTAAATAATTTAAAACTCACCATAGGCCACTCGGGTCCAATTCTCGAACAACGAGGGGTGGTAGACGTAGACACTCGCCGCACGAGAATTTGCATCAAGGTAGGCTCAGTCGGAGTAGTCTGGGACGGAGTATACTGAGCCGGAGTAGACTGAGAACACATGTGTAGCCTGGGATCGAGAAGTCGGAGGACGGATGGGACGATCCTGACCATAGACTGAGGCACATGAGTAGGCTGAGGATGAGAAGTCGGCGCCCGATGGGACGAGAACTGAGGCATCGTATACTGAGGCACCGTAGATGAAGGCACTGTAGAATGAGGACGTAGAATGAGGCATAACGGGTGGAGGCGGAAAGATGAAGCCTGGAAAGGAGGCTGCAAACGAAGTGTCTGGAAAGGAGCGCTGCAAAGATGCCGCCCCAAACGAGAGTTGACGAGCGTAGCGTTCTCTCACCGGACGAGGAGAAGAAAACGAAGGAGAACCACCGGCGTCTCCTATGCAAATCGGCACGACGACTAAGCTCTCCAGGACGCAGGGTCTCATGGAGTAGTAGGACGCATCGTCGGAGGCAGCGTCGACAAAGGCTGCGGCTGAGTGTGGGCTGGAGCTGAAGAATGGGGCTGGGGAAGTGATGGTATGGTCGGCACTGCTGGTTCTGACTTGCTCTTACCTTTCGGCCACTCGAGGTTTTGGTGCCATGTTCTGCATTCATTATATATCAATCGTTTTCACTTTTATCTTATTTTAACTTCTTAAAGCTTTTCATGTGATTTCAAACGACAATTCAAGTGATGAGTCAATAACTCAACCACTTACCTTCAAGCTAATTAATCATGTAGGATCATAGGCTTAATCTTCTAACTTAAGATCTCACGATAACAAACATTTTTCCTCCCTATTTTTATTCTCTTCTTCATTTTTTAACTGAAAAGATAGAAATTATTTCGGCCTTCCTCAAAAAATTTCTAGCTTCGCTCTGCCGTAGTAAAAGCTTCTCGATTTATGATATATGATATTTGTTATAAAATTTGCATATCATTTCATACATGATACAATTATGATACCATCGAGGTTATTACATATAATATTTCGACGTTATGTAAATTTTTGTGTTAATGATAAGATTTTTTTTGACATACTTAAAAGAGCAAACTCTTAAGGAGAAACTTTTTTTAATTATCTTTCGTCATGTTTCAAGAAAAGTCTATTAATCCAATTTCAAATGAAATAATAGAGATTTGTTTTTTACAATTATTTTTATATGTATGAACTAATTATTGTTTCATTAATTCTCAGTCTTTGAGGAAGTAATAATTGGTATTCGTTTTATTAAATTGCGATCGAATATTGACTAAACTTTGATAACATTATCCGTTTTTTTACATTGTTCATAGATGTATAACATTATGTTATATAGCATTTAAACATTGTGGAACAAAAATTAACTATTTACACATCGAATATCACCATTAATTGTTGAGTTTTTTAATGTCCGATGTAATATCGTTTTTCCCTTTGCCATATAAATAGCATCTACCATTTTATCATTTCTCATCTTATTCATCTATATTCGTCATTGAATATAAAGTTTTCAACTCTATAACTTAACTAATGTATAACAATATAATAACCAAAGAACTAAACAATAAAATAATCAAAACAAACAAACATATAAAACACTGAGGCACTGTAGTTCTGTTTTCACTGCTGGTGTAGTTGCAGCAAAGTATCATATAATTTGAAAGATTCAACATTTAATAACCGCGAGATTCAAGATTTCCTATCTTGTTTTCTCTTTCTTCATGATCATAGAAACACTCCTGATATTCATATCTATATACATATAACATCATCTATGATTCCGCATTGGAATGCAAAATATAGAACATTAAAATTAAAAACAATTAAAATTCGAAATTAAAATTAAAACCAAAATTCAACCCCAAAAAACCAATTTAATCAAACAAAAAAACAGAAAAAATGAAATTAAATTTAAAAACAAAAATTAACTTCTCGGGAGGAGGAAGAACGGAGGGCGAAAGAGGAAACGCGAGGGAGAAAGAAGAATCCGACAGAGGGAGAAAGAGGAAGAAAGGGAGAAGGAGGAAGAAAGGGAGAAAGGAGAAAGAAAAGAAAGATGGCGCGGGCGCCGTGCTCGCCGGAGGGAGAAGAGAGGGGTTCGCCGCGCGGTGAGAGGAGAAAAGGGGCTCGCCGGAGGAGAGAGAGAGGAGGGGTCCCGGTTGGAGGGGTTTTTGGAATTTGTTAGGTCGTGAAGAGAGAGAGGTTTCGTGAAGAGAAAGACTCGTGAGCAAAGATTGTGAGGGTCGAATTGGGTTAAATGACCAGGTTTTTTTTTTTAAAAAAAATTAATTAGCGCTGATATTTCGGTCGCTAACCTTGTAATACAAAGGCATTCAAAGGCCAAAACGCCAAAAGAAAGGTTTAGTCGACCGAAATTATCGGTCGCTATTAAGACCGATTTCACAATCGGTCGCTAATAGCGACCGTCATTCGGTCGCTAAATATTTCCGACCGTTTTCGGTCGGTAACGGTGCTTATAGACCGATTTAAAATCGGTCGCTAAATTCGGTCGCCGAAGACAGATTTCTAAGTAGTGCGGAGCTTTCTTCTGTTAATATGCTTGTCATTGTTATCATTTTCTTGTCTCTTCTTCCCTCGTCTTCTTTTTTTTTTCCAGTGTTCCTCCCTGCTGCTGTGCAAAGATAGTAATTTTCTTTTATGTTTAAAGTTGTTGGGTTTGGTCTATGTTTGCTTTCTAACACAAAACCTACTATTGAGCATGTTGTTTATATAGATCATAAATTCCATCATTGTTGATCTTGTGTAACCAACAGATGCTCCAAGTTTTCATTTGACCTATATCAATTTTAAATGTAATATTGATGGTAAAGCATATATATATTATAAAAAACATAAAAGCAAACTTCTTAGATTATTCATAAATTAGTAAAGTATATAATATGGTATAGAATGACATAATATTAATATTAGTACATAATATGGCTATTATTAATAAACAAAATAACTATTCTTTTGATTCATCGTAATTAATTAACTACATTATATATATTAGAATCAATAATATGAAACAAAAGTACATTATAATACATGTAGACTTAACTACTCCCTCGTAACAAGGGATTACATTATATCATATTAGAACTCACATAATATGAATAAAAGTACATTAACAACATATAACCTGATAAGATCTTAAATAATAATGTAAATGTATTTAATATCACGATACAGGATATAATAAGCTTTTAAATAACATAATAACAAATGTTCTTAACATTACACGTAGAACAAAGTACATTATATCTATTTAACATGACATAATAGAATAAAAGTATATTATAATGTTAAAATTAATTTATATTTTGTTTTTATCTGTTATAATACATACATCAATAAATATTATAATATATGAATTTAGTATGACATTAGTATTGAATTGTTCATATGTTGTTATGATTTATAATAACACAATGCATTATGTTATAAAAACAGAGTTGAAACAACTGCATTCTAATTACTTGATTCGTTGAGAGTGTTGGAATTGTCTCGATTAATTGCAATGCAGCTGTTCTGAGATTGAAATTGCTGCTGATCTCTACTTAATTCGATTTTATTTATTTATATAATTTCATCATATATTAAAATTTATTGATATAATCGAATTGATAAGTTATAAATTGAGAATAAAATATGAAAATGATGTTATCTACTTTGTTCAACAGCAGAAGCATCAAATCTATTTGCAATGAGTTTTCAATTTGTATGTATTTCTTCTCGATTCCAGAACTTTGATATTCTTGATCTTCTTCTTCGATTATTCGCTCAATGTCATTTGATTGTATACATTTATTCAGATTCTATTTATGAAATTATTGATATGATGATTCATTCATTATTTTTTATTCTAGGTGTCAATAATTTTTAGAGAGAAAAGATCTGTTTTGATTGGATCCATATCACCCCAGATTCATTGGGTCTAGAAATTAAATCCATACCTAGATATGCTGGATCTAGTGGGTCTTAGGCTTAAAATGGGTTTAATGGATCTTCCATGGATAATTTTTATAAAGAAAATTAGCATACAATTGTAATATACTATGTGTTAACATTATTCAACTAGTGATATATAGAAACTAGAAAGAGTGACTAGGTTATTAACCTTATTTTGAGAAAGCCCTAAAAATAATATAAGACATGCATGAAAGAAATATTATATAATTTTAAATATATGGTCCTGTAGGTTGAATTGGATCGGATCTGGGTCTCGACTCATTGGACCCTCAGATCATTTTTTGTAGCGTAGACTAGATCCCGACCAATCCAATGGTCTAAAATTCATTCCAGACCCTTAAAAATGGATCTCGGTCTTGGATTGGGGCGGGTCCTGGACCCATTACCATCTCTAGTTGAGGACAGAAATAATGAATGATTTAGTTGGGCGTTAGTTATTATGTTATTACGTTCTTTATGTTATTATCATTCCTATTCGGCTGTTGGGCCGTTAGAAATCACGTGATTATCTTAGGTTCACAATAAGTTATGTGTGGATCGGGTTTTATGCAAGACGGATTGTCAAAAATAGGGTAATTTTAGCATATAAATTTACAACATGAGGAAATTATACATCGTTGCAAGTTTTTTATTACACCCAAATATAGATAGTGTTGGCAAGTTTTACGTTACGGGAGTAGATTTAATAAATTCATTGTATTTAAACTTGATATTTTTTTTCTTTGTAAATTTGTAAGAACGTTCTCAAGGGGTTTTTTTTTTTTTTGTGGTAAAGAGGAAAATTACCCCACAGAATTCAAAAACTTAAATAAAATATTGAACGAGGCATTAGACATCTCCATTTATATAAACTCTATAAGACTCGCTAATGCTTGCAGTGTTGTCTTTGATAGATTATAGTGTCCTCGGCTTTTCTATTAATACAGAATACGATCTACATACATGATTTAGGGGGTTTT